>PVKB01002635.1:160182-263119 GCA_004027205.1 Ctenodactylus gundi | reverse complement strand
CCGTTGCATGAAAGGCAGCTGTCACACACAGGCATGCTGGTGACTCCTGGCCTGGTGATTTTTGTTAAGATCTTGCTGTCTCTTTCACAGAATCTATGACTCGGAATCAGAAAATCTTCAAGTCTAAATTTGTATACATCTAAATATGAAACTAATAATGCTTACCTCTAAGGGTCAATATGAGAATTTTTAAAAGGGCCTTAGACCTAGTAAACACTCAACAATTGAGTTTTATCATCACTTCACTTTGAAGCTAGGTCCCACGACACAGGGCTATAATCCAAGCTCTCTGGGAGGCAGAGGCAGGAGGATTGAAATTTCCATTACTTTCTTCCTGACAATCTCTTATTGTTATTTGCTTGTAGTGAGTTAATAGAAGTATTCTTGGTTGTTGTTTTCATGTAAAAAAAAAGAAAAGAAAAGAAAAGAAAAGAAAAGAAAAGAAAAGAAATTTCCATTACTGCCCAGGCAATTTGAGCAACTTGGCAAAATCCTGTCTGAAAATCAGTTTTAAAAGGTGGCCTGAGGATGTAGCTCAGTTTAAAGGTCCTGGGCTCAATCTCCAGTGCCAAAAACAAAGAAAAGGGAAAAACAAAAAAAGAAAATATTCTCTAATTGCCTTATATGATCACTGCCCTCCTCACAAACACATGGTCTAAAATCCTTTTTTAAGCTAGTAAGAAATACACGTGTTTGTGTGTGTGTGTGTGTGTGTGTGTGTGTGTGTGTGTGTGTATGCAAGTATATATAAATATACATATGGTTGCATATTTATATGAATATGTGTGAACTAGTATATTACATATATTCTCACACACACACATATACCAGTACATATTAATATATCTAAATATGTGTATGTATTTGTATATATGCTAAATAGGGAATGTGTGTGTGTGTGTGTGTGTGTGTGTGTGTAATAACATGAGTGTTCATGTGCATGAGTTTCCCTCACTTACACCCATGCATTTGGATGTCTGTGCCCTGCATTGATTTCCCTGGTCATACTGATCCATCTCACTCTGCTGGGGGGTGGGGGTGGGGGGCGTGTGAAGCTATTGTCTTGGGTCGGATGCCAGCACCCAGCATACACCAGTTTAGCATATTTCACTTTAAAGAGGGGTCATACCTGGGATATATTGTTAAATGCCCCCTCTCATTTGGCTTTTGGAACACATATATAGGAAAATAGATCACCTTTTCTCTCCACAGCAACTTCTCAGATGACCACCTTTATTTATTTCATTGGGTGGAAAGTATCCCAGTTGCTGGAGAAGGACATGTCTGTGTATCAACTTGGCTGTCACTGAGTGTGCAGAAACATACCCTATCTTACCGGATGACTTCTGCCCTCCTCATGGTGCAGATGAGGCCAGGAACCAGCATCCGAGCCATGCTTCCTTGGCCCTGTCCCCTTCTGCGATTCCATTCTTATGTTTCAGCTGTTCTTCCTGACCACCCAGCCAGTGTGAGTGTAGGCAATGGGAGCTAATTATAATATTAGTGTAGGCACAACATAATTATAAAGGAAGCTGCAGATAAACAACAGGGCTTTATGCATTCCAAAAATCAACTCAGTAATACATCAGGCTGCACCTTTCTTAGGGTATCACCATGATATTATTTCTCCCCATAGTATTTTAATACTTGAGAGTAGACGGAGAACGCGAGGCTGGACCTGTCAGTCCACAGGCGGGAGAGCTGCCAGCTGGGCTTCTGGTCACCCACTTCCCCAGGTGATGACTGGCATCCACTTCCTGTCTAGAGAAACTGGATAGAGATGGTCAAGTCCTGATCTAAACAGACCAGGAGTAGAAAAATTAGCAACTAACAGCAGCAAGCCAAGGGGGATCCAGGAGCTTCTGACAGAAACAGGGACAAGCAGTGAAGCACAGAAAATTGACATTGGAAGTTGCCTGCTTGAAAGACACGACAGCCTTTGCTTGCTGCAGAGCTAATTATTATGCAAATTTATGCTAATAAACTCTGCCTCAAATGTTGTTGAGAAGCTGCCTTTTCCCGTTAACATAACTGTAATGAGAGGTAAATTTGTAATGCAGATGCCCGAGGTAATATATCCTAAATCACTTTATGGTGTAACGGACTCACTCTCACCCCACCTGGCACAAATGTCAATTTAAATTAGTTTTTGCTTTGCATATTTATGGGAGCTTTATTTATTGTTAATATGTACTAAGGACACCCACTAAGCAGTCCCCAGAACTGGTTAGAAGTGGAGGGCAGGAGGGATTGGTATGTGTCCGGACAGGGTAGCAGGTTTTCTTCTCCCAGCTGGACCTGCAGTCCCAGCTTTGATGGTGCTGGAGCTCCTCAGTGTCTGCCTCCTTCTCTGAGCTTGCTGTCAAATCAGGTGCTGTCAGGAAAGAGCGGTTCTGTCGTGTTGATGATTGTACAGTACTCCTCGGAGTTGATAGCCTTTCTCGCCTCAGCTTTTATGGGGTCTTGCCTCTACAAGAAGTGGTTGTGGGGTAAGACCATTCCTCCCCCTTGGAAGACACATGTGCACACTTGTGCACCCCTGTTTTTACACACACACACACACACACACACACACACACACACACACACACACACCTGCTTCTGAGAGTCTTATTCACAGTCTTCTCTGTCTCTTTATCTCTGTCTGACTATTTCTCTTTCTTCTTTTTTAAATTTTGAGATAGTGTCTCATATTGTCCAAGCTGTCCTTGAACTTGTGTAAGCCAAGCTAACCTCCCACTGGTGATTCTCCTGCCTCAGCCTCCCAAGTGCCAAGATTACAGAAACAATCACCATGCCCTGCTCACTTTTTCTTAATGACTGTAAGGTGGTTCATACACACACAGACCACCATTCCCCCTTCCCTACACCTCAGCTCCCGTCTTGTGCCTGTTATTGCAACACTCTAGGGAATAGTTGACAAATGCACTTGGAAGAAATCTTCCAAGTAATTCTCATTCAAATCTTTCCCAACTGGGTGCTTTTTTTTTCCAGTTCAAGTTATGTCAATTTTTAGAAATAACTTTCTCATTTTGTCTGGCATAATGCTCAGCATTTGCCTTGAATGATTCCATATTCTCTTATAGATAACTTTCAATTTAAGTTTTGTTACTCCTATTTTAGAGGCACGAAGGCTAAACCTTTGTAGGCTTCAAACAACTGGCCCAAAGTTTATTTATTACACATGGTATGTAAAATTCAGAAATATCTTTTCGGACTCTCAACATCATATTTTTTCACTACCGCATGTATCAGTTTTCTGGCCAAGGACTGAACACATCTGTGCTAGAATAAAAAAGACTGTAAACTAAAGGAAGTTTTGTTACTTATATATATTAACTTTATTTTATACATTGTACATGTGACCTAAGAGATTTAGTTCCTGTTCACTCAGTGCAGCTGGCAAGTTAGGCAGGAAGCCATAGGTTGGGCACACATGCACCACACAATATGTCTTCTAGTAATACCTTAGTTTAATAAATTTGAGTTTTCATTTCTTCTATAATTTAAGATATTGGAGTTAATGATTTCAAAAATCCTTTGATCCACATAGCTCCAAATGTAGCATTTGTGATAGTGTAAGCAAAGATCCCCTGATTCTTTCTTTCTTGCTTTCTTCCTTTCTTTCTTTCTTTCTTTCTTTCTTTCTTTCTTTCTTTCTTTCTTTCGGTTTCTTCTAGGACACTTTGGACCACAATTGTTTCATCTAACACTGACATGGAAAATGAGCCTACAAAGAATCTGGGCTAATCCAACACAATGAGATGTCAATCAAATGTACTAAATCATATATATATATATATATATATATATATATATATATATATATATATATTCAGGGAATGCTAAAATGTCCTTCTGCTAAAATATATCTCTGAAGTTCCCATGGTGGATATATCTCTAAAATTCATATGGTAGATTATTGCACATGGAAGTACTTTCTAATTTCAACAGCATTTTATAATGTGAGAACAAAGAAGAAGCAGTAATTTCTTCGAACTAAGGGATGTGGCTTGTTGACGTTTTTGTGATACAGGAGATTTAACTCAGGGCCTTTGCACTGAAATATATCCCCAGATCTTTATTGTTAGTTTTAATTTTGAGATGATTTTAACTAGATTGCCAGGTTCCTCAGGCTGGGTTAAAATTTGTGATTCTCCTGGCTTAGCCACCCATAGTCTGGGGTTGCAGACATGACTGCAGACATGGGGATACTCATTAACATGATTTCTTTGAATTGAGCCATCCTGACAGGCCCTTCCATGTTCATATTCACATTACATGCAGTAACATAGAGACTTGCATATGTTTAACAATAACAAGCCTCGATGTGAGGTCACTAAGAGAACACAGTGCATAGATTTCAATGACAGGATATGCTAGAAAAAGTTGCAGCATGGTTTCTGCTCAAGTGTCAGGCTAGAGATGCTTTCTCCCTTACTATTTTACATAGAACAAGAGTTCATGCTACTATTGGTATAAATTTCCCATACATAAAGAAAAATCCACTTGGTAAAGTTATTTGTGGCAACTTAGGGGAATATTCCCCAAACTACATTTCAAAGCTACACATGCCCATCCTGCCCCCACTGATAAGCTCCATTCCCGATAAAGCACAATACCCAGGAGTTTGATTCAGAAGTTCAAAACTTTGTCTCAAGAACCTAAGTTGTAGTACTGAGTCTGACATTAGAACATAGTTGGTCAATATCGGTCTTTGGTCTATTAATATACATTAATTTTATCAGATTGGTTGGATTGTGACAATAGCTGACAAAAGGCTTACCAAAGGCATACTATCTTGTGTTTAGAATTGAAATATATTTTCATTATCAAGAAGAAGAATGTAGGTAAGATGCTGGAAATATAAGAAAGAATAACAGTCATCTATAATTCCACCCTCAAACATAATCATCCTGTAAATACCTCGTACACCATGGGGCAGGATTGATGGGATTTTAGATGAATATATTGTGAGGCATTTTCCAAGGGGAAGCCAGTTTTGCAAGAGAGAATGCTAGCACTTCACTGGGGTGGAGCATACCCGGGGCTGAGCCACACAGGGGTCAGTAGCGACCTTGCTGATCTCTGGAGAAGAAGTGACAGGCAGCAGGAGGGGGCAGTGAGTGAGTAATGGACACTACAACACAAATTCTAGCATCTGACTGTTCTGCTAGGGGGGACTTTGGTCATAGGAAGAGATGCAAACTCCCTTGCTCCTAGGATCTCAGCAGACTCCCTGGTGAAGTCCGAAAGGCAGATGACTGCACAACCTCAAGTTGCCCTTCAGTCTGTGAGTTTGCTCCACTAGAAAAAAGGAGTTGAAGCCAAATATGGTGGTACATGCCTGTAAATCTCAGCTCCCTGAGAGGCTGAGGTAGGACATATGAGTCTGAGCCCAACTAAGGCAATTCAGCAACTTAGTGGGACCCTATCTCAAATAAATAAATAAATGGAAAAGGTCCCAGAGTGAAGTTCAGTGCAAGGGCCCTGGATTCAAGGGTTTAATCTCCAGTACTGGGAGTTGGGGGGTCGTGATAGAAAAGAGAAGTTCTGCTGTTCCTCTCAGAGACTGAACCTAGTGAAACATGAGAGCTTTTAGATTTCCAGATTTGAGAGTTCCTCATTCTATCCTCCAGGGAAGCCCACAAAGACCATGGGACTAGTGGCGTTTTGATAGTGAAGAGAGCCTAGAGTCTGGACTCAGTAAGCCCTACCCAACTCTGTGCTGCACCCTGTACTGCTTCCAGTCTCTGAGCCTTTCTGAGCCTGCATTTCCCAATCTGGCACTAATAACTCATCTTCAGGGATTTCTGTGAGAATGTTTTACTGTGTATGAATGTACTTTCTAATTTCAAGAGCATCTTATAATGTGAGAACAAAGAAATGGTGATTCCTTAGAACCAAGGGACTTAGATTATTGACTTTATTTTTTGTCAATATAGAGGATTGAACCCAGGACCTTTGCACTGAACTACATCCCCAGACTCTTTTCTTGTTAGTTTTAATTTAGAGATGATTTTACTAGATTGTTGAGTTGCCCAGGCTGGGCTCACACTTGTGATTCTCCTGCCTTATCCTCCCGTAATACTGGGATTGTAGACGTGAGCCACCACACCCAACTTAATAATTTTTCTAGCTCATCGCTTGGCGGTTTTGTTCTTCAGATGATTTCCACAGGTATTATCTCAATGCAGCTTTACAGGGACGCAGAAGATAGTAGGGCACTATCGTTGACAGATGAAAGAAGACGAGAGCAATCCAACGACATGTACGAGAATTCAAAGTGACTTGGTCATTGTTGCCTGTCGCAGAGAGAGGAGGGAAGTGGACTCAGTGTCTTTTAGGGGAAGCAGACAACACGTAGGCCAGATACCATGAGTTTGGTTTCTTGAACTAAAAAGTTCTGTACTCCCTCCTGGCCTGGAAGACTTGTCTATAAAAAGAGGATAGGTCTACACTGACGTATTTTTACAGACACCAGCACTATTGGTTCATTTCTTGAGTATTCTGAGACCTTTTCAGTGGATTGGGGGGTAGCTGTGGTTTACAGTTCAGTTTGTAATGGAGTTATGGGATTGTTTCCTTTCCAAGGGAACAGCTGTCAACCAGAGAGGATGCAGGGTCATCCGGGGATTGCACTCACTTCCTCATGGACCTGACTTGGTCCTTCATTCAGTGAGTGGTACAGTGGGTGGGACCCTGCTGAATTCATGGCAACTTCTGTAGCACTGAGGAATGTAGGTGCTGTGGCCATAGTGATTGTCACACTTTTACAGAATGGCTTTACCCCTCAGGCAGCAAACACTCTGGGGAGAGATGTCGTAGGAGGAAGCCAGTGGGGACCAAAGAAGATGGAGGGCGAAGCTGCAATGGTGGGATTCAGCCTCTGAGTGTTTATGTTACTGGGAGGTCAGAGAGAACTTCATTTGGGATATGAAGGGACAGGTGGAAGGGACAGAGGAGGGCATTGCCTACAAAGGTACGTCCTTGGTAGGTTGTGTAGGCAACAGGAACATGGCCAGCCTATGGTTGTGTGCACACATTGTCGTAACAGACCCAGAGGACATCTCCATTTCAGCTGCACGATCAGTCAATTCCACCATTGGAATCCGCTTGAAGGGACCTGTCCGCACTGTGGAACGCCCCAGAGAGGGCCTGGCAGGTGGCCCTGAGAGCCCAGTTACCTGCCTGGATAGGCTTGTAGACTGGTGCCAGACTCTCATGGACCACAGGGCCCTGTGAGGAGGCATATCACAGGTACACATTCATAGTTCCTATTACCTAGAAATATGTAACTTCCTAAGCACTGACGTAATACCCAAAGAAGAAAACTGTGTATCATAAAACTTTGTTTCATGCACAAAGTCATTAAAAATACTGTGTGAACTACTATGTATACAAAGGCCTTTTTGAAACAAATATTATGTTTGTGTCTCATCCTCATGATATTTCTTTATGTATATGCAAATAATTTAGAATTTGAATTTTGAAACACTTCTGGTCTTAGGTATTTTGGGAAAGAGACACCTCACCTGTAACATCATATCTACATAGAAGAAACAGTACATAAATCATCACTTGTGTGCATTGGCCATTTCTGGCTGTAGAAATGCCCTGGCGAGGACTTCCACGGGAACCTGGGTGGCAGCTGCCTCTCCCCAGGGTACACAGACAGTCACTTCCCATTGCCTATACCAACAGCACCCTTTCTTCCACAGCTGTCAAGCCATAGCCACAAGCTCTTTTGACCTTGTTAATGTGGTGGGAAACTCTATACTTGGTTTGGAAGGAAGGACAGTGTCCAGGGTTTGTCCTGTAGGACACAGAAAGCTGCTTGGCCATGGCTCAGCACAGAGATGGCTCTCCCATGGCTCCTGTCTTGCCCTCCTGTGCAGGCGCAGCCCAGCTTTCTGAGCACCACACTGCAGCATTTCCTCAGCACTGCACCCTCACGAATGAAGCTCCCAGATGCTCACTGACCTGTCATCCAAGATGACAACACATCTTTAACTCACCCTCCTGGTCCTTGATCTCTCTGCTCTCTTCTTTGGTATATTTTTCTCCTTATTTTATCATGATCAAACAGATTCTGTGCTTTACATGTTTATTTTGGTGACTGTCTACCTGGTGGACACAATACAAGGTCCACGGTAGAGATTTTGGTCTGTTTTGTTGGCTTTATATCTTTACCACAGATTAGGTTTCCAATCATATGTTTCTTTAATAAATGAATAAAACCATGTTTAAGGGCTACATAGTCCATGCCAGGCATCTTGAATGCAGAGGTTTGTAAGATTCAGTTTACCCTCCCCAAGATCTCTTCCTGAACATTTTCCCCTGCAAGTTCAGTCTCTGATGTTCCACTTACCTGTCCTTCAGATGCTGGCTCTGGGACCAGTCCTTCTCAGGACAAGGATTTGAGGACCAGCACTCACAGAGGACAACAGTACAGTTCCCCTTACCCATGGGCAGTCTAGAAAGGGGAGGGGACCAGTAAAGAAGGTAGCCCCTTATGTCTACAAGAAGACTTCCTGAGATTCCAAGTCTGAGTTTGGCTTATAGTTTCTCTCACAGACCGACTGTCTATGAAGCCAAAAGGAATAGAGGGACTCCAATTCTCCAATAGGAGAGCCCTCTCAAAGCTTACACGTTTTTAAGCCAGCAGCATCTGGCTTCTAAAAGGTTGTCTGTAAAAGTCCTATACTCAGGACCTCAGCCAGGAAACTGGGTGGGTGGGGCAGATTGCAGTACTAGAGACTGCCCACCAAGTGGAGACAGACCTCCACGAATGAGCCGGTAACCTGGTCCCCAGCAATGCATTATTTCTTCAGTCTTGAGCCTTCTTATCCCAATAATACTTGCTCTCCAGCCACACAACCCTGCACGGTGGCCATGCAGGGCCTGGACCCGATGCTCATTCTGCCCTGGAGACTCCCTCCATTGGATCAAGGCCACTTCTCCTACCCTGCAACAGGTCCAAGTCCAAGGTCTCAAGGAAACAGTTAAGGAAGGAGAAAGGGAGTTTGATGCACTATTTTTCCAGCTCCATCTCCAACTGACACATCTGACTGATCATACCCAGTTCCTGGTTAGCCCGCTTGATAAGCATCCAGGAAATTTTTCTCAATTCAAGGACCACTTTGAAGATCTATCTCATACTAATGATCACAAACTGCTTGGTAAATGACCTTTTTAAAAGAACGAGGCTGAAGAAAAACTCACAGCAGATAAATAGGACCCAAAGTCATCATTCAAATCTTATTGAAATGAGTGCCGGGGCGGACATGCTGTGTGGGGAGTCCTGCACTGCATTGCTGAGAAGCAGGCAGGGCCCTGTACTGGCTCCCTGAGATCTTTCATAAGAGCACTGCACAGATTCTTCCCTTTTCATTGTCATGTTAAGCTGTCTAGCTTGTTGGGTTTGGCAACAGGAGACATGAGTGTTGGAAAAGAAGCTCCTGAAAGTGTCCAAGGCCCAAGGGCACCACCTGCTTGGTCTCTTCCTTCTCCCTTGGTATTATCACTTCAAATCCTTTGCCATTTTTGTTAACTCTGGGGCAACCGGAAGAGGCAGGAACAGAACCTCCCCAGTGGGATAGCTTGCTTCTGTGTAAACACACACTGTGTTTCATGCTGTGTGAGTGACCCAGATCCAGAGTGGGAGGGGCCCTGGGCAGATATGAGGATGATGTGATTGTCTCCGGGGACAGCTAGTCAGTTGTGCCAGGTGCCTAGGGTCTGAAACCAGCACTGGAGCCACAGGCTGGCTGCACACTGTGGTTATTGGAGGGAGGCAGAGTCTATTCAAATGGGACACAACATACCAAGGTAGGATCTCAGGTACAGCTTCAGTGCTTGGAGAACAATGGCCACAACTGGGATCAGTAAGGTGGTGAGTGAGGCAGCCCACAGCAGAAGAGGGCATGAGATCAAAGCTGAGCTGTTAGCCCAAAGAAGGTGGCTAACCCTCATGGGATGCTGCTTAGTTCTAGCAGCATGTTAATCCTATAAGCAGAGTTAAGAGATCTCATGGATAGAGAAAAAGGGATGGAGACTAGGAAACTATATGACCACCAGGGAATTGAGCAGGGTGTGACACTTGGGCCAAGAGCTTCACCCAAATCCTTGGCATTAAATCAGAAACTAAAATTTCATAAGCAAAAAGTATTCTGAGCCCTAGTGTTGTGGGCTACTATCATTTGAAAATTAGAGTTTTGGGGAAAACTTGTCAGGCCCATTTGTAAATGTAAGTGGCATCAGTCAGAGAGCATACACAAGAGTGCACGACTAGACGTGGATATGGATGGCCTGTATCCCAACAGTATGGAGCTGTGAGGGTCAAGACGTGTGGAGTTCATTCAGCAAGCAATCATAAGACTTCTTCCACACAAGGTTGACAAGTCTGGACGTGGAGAGGACAGGCAGCTGAGCGAGCATTTAGGAGGCACGATGGGTGGAGTCTGGTGAGTGGGAGAGATAGAAGGTTCGTGTCCTGACTGTTGGTAGAGTCCATGACTGTGAGAAAGTTATTGGTATGAGCAATGTAGTGGCTGCAATCATAGGCCTGAGGCAGGATAGGCTCCCAATGGACAGGATGCCTTTTGACTCTTGGAGACTCCAAGAACATCCTGTCCTAACCAGATCTCCCTGGCACCCTGGGATGAGCCTAGGAGATGCCCTCAACATACTTCTTGCCTTCTGGCCTTTATGAGCCAGAGACATCTTTTCTATCTTTATCATGCTTTTTTGACATAAGACTGAGCTCAGGAGGTGTGCTCTAATTGCTTAAGAGTAGCTCCGGGGAATCCCATGGCCGTTGTTGTGTCCTTAGCATTGCAGCTTTGGCCTCCTGGTGGTCTTTGGCAGCCATACTGGGTCTCTTACTCCCATAGCAGGAGCTTAAACCTCCTCTCCCCTACTCAACATGAGGGTGGAGAATCGCAGGTCACTGGAAACACCGTATCAACCCTGATCGCTGCCCAAAATCTAGGGCAAAAGAGAAGCCAACTCTGGAGCACTTGCTGCATTTGCCGTCTCTGGGCTCTGCCCCCTTGGAACTCTTCCAAGTGTGCTTTAACCTGAAAACCAAAAGCAGACAGGCTATGTCGAGTCAAATTCACCCACTCTGTGGAATGTTCTTTCTTTATCATAAATTTGTGCTTCCCCCCCACCCCCGCTACTTCTGTGTGTCCTGCTCAGTCCTCATCCCTACATGACGTTCTTTCCTTCATGTCATTAATCAATGTTCCTAAGTATGCCTGGAAAAAAACTAAATAAATGTAAGAAATGAAGCTGAGTGCCTAATTTCACTTGTGAAAAAGTTTTCGCGGGAAAAGGTGAGAAGACCCCTTTGTGTAGCACATTAAAATAATTTATGGAGAACTTTTCCCTTTCAGCTAAGGAGGTGGTCAAGATGAGAAGGTAAATCTTTAAAAGAATAATGTTTTCAAAATCAGGTTCTGCGTCCTCAGATCCTTTGATGTATGAGTATAATAGTAGGTAGGACACATAGTGAAATATGCATGAGATCTCCTGAGAGGAGCACACAGAGTGGAGGAAATATTAGTGTTTACATCAAAACTCAACTGGAACACTCATTTCAGGGTGAGAGTTTATTATGTGGAACACAATTTAGCCCCACAAGGACGTTTCCTTTCTGCCTTCAGGACCCTCCGCCCTTCTGTCCTGCTTCACCCCCCACTTTTCTTTTTTCTTCCTCCCCTGTATCTAGATGTAAGGAAGCAAATTCAGCAGCTGTGCGATTAATTCTTGGTGGCCGTGGGTTTTGCAGACTGTAAAGGAGAGGAAGGGGTGGCAGTAGAACCCTTTAGGATATTGCCAGCAGTCTTGGGTTTTTGGAGACTTAGTTGGGTACAGAAGATATTTACACAGAGATGACTATTTCCTTGTAGCAAGAGAAACCAGCCTCATGAAAACAGTGTTTTTCCTCTTTCTTCAGCTGCAACCTGCCTTACACACTCTCTAAGTCAGTGTTCCCCAGCCTTTTTAACACCATGGAATGGTTTGCTCGAAGACCGTCCTCCTGTGGATGCTGGAGAGGGGGGCTTACTTGTTGTGCCGTGTTGTTGAACAGCTTTGAGGCCAGTAGCAGCAGCAGAAGGGAGCAAAGTTCTGCCTCCTGTCAATTAGCGGTGTCCTTAGAATGGAATAGGAGTGCGCTGACGGGACGTGGAGCTTCACCCTCTACTAGCCTCCTATTCACAGCTCGTGTGTCTCCGTGGTCCTGCCTGTTCTTCCCGGAACACCAGGCTGAAGTTGCGTAGCCGCCCGGGGATTAAGGACCCTGCTCCAAGAGACTTCAACCACGACAAAAGATGAGTGGTGGCACAGCTGGTCTGGCTCAAGGAGGCTCAGTGGGCCAAAGCCACCTCTGTATCCCCCAGAAGCTGGCTGGCTGCTGCACACCTGGATCTAAGCAGAGTCTGGTGTGCCTGTCATCTCTGCAAGCAACCAGTCCATCAGTCAACACGCGCTGAGCAGCGTGTACAGCTTCCCACGGCCTCTGTGTGGGCTTTCCTTTTCATTTGCTTTAAGGCCTTATCAGCATCTTCTATGAACTTGCTATTTTGGGTGGCGGGGGCCATTCTCCCCAGCAAAATGCCTGCTCTTTGCATACAGCAGGTCCTGTCAGGTTGCACTACAGGATGGCTGCAGTGGCCTTGGCAGTGAAACTGACAGCACTCAAGCATGGAAGGCTGCCCCTCCCGTCCACACCTGGCTGGTGCCTGTTGTCTCCTTCTGTCCTCAGGGCTGGCTTTGCTCGGGGTGGGGGCGGATGGGTCCTAGTGCAGACCTGCGCACAGGTGTGGAGTGCTATTGCTCAACAGGAGCTGCATGTAGCAGCATTTGGTAATTGTCATACGTCCGAATCTTATTTTTAGACTTTTTGATGGTGCAATGTTCAGTGGTGATGAGGAAGAAAGGAGATGATTCCTTCACAGCTTTTGTGGTTAGAAAACCAGCACTTTATCCCAGTAGTAAACTTCTATATTTCCTTCTTTCCTTCCTTCCTTCCTTCCTTCCTTCCTTCCTTCCTTCCTTCCTTCCTTCTTTCTTTCCTGCCTTCCTGCCTTTTTTCCCTTCTTCTACTGGGAATTGACCAGAGGGCCTTCACTCTGAGTTATACACCCACCCCATTTTATTTTTTATTTCATGGTAGGGTTTTGCCGCCTCTGCCTCCCAGAGTGCTGAGATTACAGGTCTGTGCCACCAGACCCAGCAAACATCCTTTTCACAATGTGGACTGAACAAGTGCCCCCTAAATGGCCCTGAGTTACAGGTCTGGTCCCCAGCCTGTGGTGCTCTTGGGAGGTGGTGGAACCTTTGGAAGGTGAGGCTTAATGAGCAAAGCTATATCTCTGGAGGCTGAACCCTGAAAGAATGCTGGGACCCTAATTCTTTCCTTTTTCATTTTTCCTTTCCCAGCTGCCATGAGATAAAAATCCTTCTCTGCCACATTCTCTTGTCGTGATGTTATCCTAGCCCAAAGGCAGTATAGCTAAGGGGCATAGATTGAAACCATGAATCAAAATGAACTTTTCTTCATTTTTAAGTTGATCATCATCTTGGACATTTTGTCACAGTTCTAGAAAGTTGACTAATCCATAGAAGCTGTAAGCCCAAGGGACAGAAGAGATGAGAGGAGAAGAGAAAGGGAGAGGGAAAAGAGAAAAGAGAGGTCAGATGAGGAGAGATATAAAATTCAGAGGTGACCTCAAAATTTTCTTATTCAAAATTGCTGAGCTTAGTAATATGAAAGCAAGAGGATACAATGGCTTATTTTTTAAAAAAGACTTTCTAGATAGTTGATGGCAAAACCAGGTTCAAAATCCTTTCTCTTGTCTGTGAATACCGTCATATATCTCATTAGAAAAAGTGGAGCATCAGAAGCTTTAAGATAATAGTGGCTGGTAAAATTTATGCAAACTTTAATTATTCACCCGAAATATTACAGCTTAGCACTGGCAACAGGTACTCTTAGTTGGTGTGTATGAAGTGGCTGGCTCAGTTCATTCACTTTTGAGTCAATAACTTCTAAGACCCGTGACTAAATAAACAGATCATCTGTTCTTTCAAGTAAATGACTACTCCAAATAGCTAGTTTAGCTTACAGCTCATACACAAGTGCATTTCTTTGACACAATCATAGTATAGTTGCGTGTCACTTAACAACAAGGATGTATTCTAAGAAGTATATCATGTGGCAATTTGGTGCTTTTATGAACTATGTGGAGTGTGTTTGCACAGACCTAAAGGTTGTAGGTCAGTCACTAGACTTGGCCCCTTAGTGCAATCAAGATATGTTTTAAGCATGAAATGTGTAAGGTTGCTTCTGGTGTCATGTCGTATACTACTTACAGTAAACTTTTTTAGTATAATTAGAATGCATAATACTACTACTAAAGTAAAATGTAAAAGTAAATATAAAATTCAGTAATATAGACATTTTTATCTTTATCAAGAATTATATACTTACGTGGGTCTGTATTGCTAGCTTTTGGTTGCTAGAATGAAACACCTGAAATAAATCAGCTTATAGAGGAAAGATTTATTTCAGCTCATAATTTCAGAGGTTTTGGATCATGATTGTTCTGCCCTGTTCCTTTGGGCCTGTAGAGGCACCATACATCATGGCGGGACCACAGTGGAGAAATCTTCAACGCTTGGCAGGAAGTGAAGAGAGGTGAGGAAGGGGCCAGGGTCCGTGAGTCTCCTTCAGGATCACACACCTAGGAAACCTAACCTTTAGTTGGGCTTTCTCCCTTAAAGTTTTGCCACCCCCCAATAGCGTCACATGCTAGCCTTTACCATGTGGGCATTTGGGAGACATTGGAGGTCCCAGCTGTAACACACATGCTATGCCCTTATGCAGTTGGCTAGTTGGCACGGTGGGGTTGTTTCCCCCACTGTCATTGCAAACGTGTGAGTGACAGGTTATACCAGCCTATGTGGCTGATCATTATGTGACAGGACCTCTTCTCCTCCATTACACTCTGACAGGATAGCATGGATGGTACCTGTGGCCCATTAACCAAAATGTCATTATGTAATAACATGCAGGGTGTAGCAGAAGTGAGGTTCCCTTCTCATCACAGAGAATAGTTAAAAAAAAAAAAAAGATCACTGTGATTTACTGCATTAAATGTTTTGCTGCTTCATGAAGGACATTCTTAAGTGAAAACTAGCTTTTGGCTTTTATTCCATGTGCTTGGGGCTGAAGGACGCAGTGAGCGATGACTTAATGTCTGCCGCCCTGCTGCGCCTGCACCGAGGCCCGTGCCGTCTTCTCTGCCGTTGTTTCCATATGGTCAATGCAAATGCTGATGCAGTAGGAAACATAAATACTGTCTTTATGTTGTTATGAAAATAGCTTTAGCCTAGCAGACACCTGAAAGGTGCAGGAGACCCTCAGATTTTTGCATTAGATATTGAAAATCATCCAATTAAAGAATCAGCAGATTGGGGACTGGTTATAGCACTTGCCAGGCAAGTGCAAGGTCCTAAGTTTAATTCCCTAGCACTCCATAAGCCAGGCATGGTGGTACATACCTGTAATCTCAGCACTAGGGAGGCTGAGGCAGCAGGGTCACTGTGTGGTTGTAGGCCTGTCTCCTCTATTTAGTGAGCTCAGGACCAGCCTGGACTGCACAGTGAGACCTGTTACCTGCTACCAAAAAAAAAAAAAAAAAAAGAAAAAGAAAAAAAAATCTCTTTGAGGAGCAACAAAGCTCTAGACTCACAAACTTTTAAATTATCTTCTTTGTATTTTTGTATGAGACAAATGACATGAGGTTGGCAGTACAAATTCAGACATATCCCTAGTGATACAACATAGACTTGACACTTCCTATCCCTACCAATCTGATGGAACAGTGCAAGGTTGTACTGAAGCAACGTTCAGTTAGTTTCAAAAGCAAAATGTAGAGGTTTGTGGCAAAAGTATCAAAGTCTGAAGTTTACAGTGGAGTTTCCTTGGGACTCTCACTTCCTGCTTTACAGAAGACTCCAGTGGCAATAGCAGAAGTCAGAGAGGTTGCAGCCAACTTGGGCCCTACTCTGTGGAATCTTATACTTCTGTCTGTTGACTACAAAGACACCTTGCTGTATTATTTTTATTTTTATCTCTTTAGAATACTTAGGTTATTTGTGGCCTCTTAGCAGTCAAAATTAACTGGGACAAAAAGGAATGAAAATACTTCTGTTCCCTACCTGAATGTGCTAAGAAGCCCACACCAGGGAGCTGGATGCAGTTACTAACTTGAGACAATGCCAGTGACCTCTGAAACAGACTGTCCCTTTAGATGCTACCATGTGGAGAGCAGCTAGCTTCTTTTTGAAATGTGACTCACGTTAAGAATTGCACTACAAGATAGAGACTGAGGAGAGAAGAGATTCATTTGCTCCCCAGCACGTGGATGACCATTATGTTCAGTGTGTCCTTCCTTTCCTGTCTCAAGTTCCTCTGCTCTTCCCAGAAGCCTTCTTGTTCAGTGTGCGTCCCAAACACATTGGCAATCTCTGTATCTCTGGTGCTCCTTGTTAAGGTTGCTCCCTCCAATGGAAATGCTCTTCTTCCTTTTTCATTCTTTCATTTCTTGAAATTTTTACACATCCTTTAAATTCCATGACACATGTTACCTCATCTGCACCATCTTTTTCGGTGTCTTCTTTCTCCCTGACCAAGCCAGACTCAAGCCTTCCCCTCCCTCTGTGTTTTGGTAACTCTAATCATGCTGCTTTTCAACATTTATCACACCATTGTATAGTTTATTTACCTGGATTTTTTTTTACTCATCTTAAGATTCTTCGAGAGTTTCTTCAAATGTGAATAACCTCAAAATCAATGATTAGCCAGTTGCTGGCTGTTAGTTAGTAATACAGGCATAGATCCAGAACTCTAGGTATTCCAAGTCTAGTGAGAAAGGTAGATAACACACTAGTAAAAGGACATCATTATCATGAGTTATAAAGAAAATAGATACTCAGTATTAGAGAACGTATTTAACTAATAGTGTATTACTGTATTACAAACATCTAGAATATTCTCTAAAGTGCCACAGGAGCAGACACAGTTTTGATAATTGTGCATGCTTTTCATTGGACACATAACAACCCAGAATACTTGAGAGGACCCCATAGGAGCCCCAGTATACTTAATGGAAAGACAATGGCAGGATGATTTTGGAGAGTGAGCAAAATTCAGGGGGCAAACGTATGGTGGCAACTCGAAACAGGAGAATCATCAACATCTTTGCCTCTCACGGGCAATGAAAGAACAGCTGATAGGTGCAGAAGCAATCAGGGCCGGTCTATGGAAGCGGGATTGTAAGTCTTTTCCTCTCTTCCCACTTCCTGCTGAGGACCTCTGTTAGCCAAAACCAGACAGAAGCTGGATGGTGTGCCACAGGCCCAACTTCAAGGACACAGAACGAGGCAGGAGAGGTGGAGGACAGAACTGGAGAAGAAGGAAAAGAGTGTCAGCACATGCAGTTAAGTGTGTTTGCTTCAAATTGACCCTGCCGTGGGCCTTGAGTAATCTGCTGCAAATCTCGTGGTAACCTATGGTCTACATAGACCCCAGTGGCAACAGATCTTATATACTCTGGAACCCTCTACACCACAGATGATGCTGACTAGCTACATACAAGGAACAGAATCTCAATCAAGGAAAATTAAAAATAGCAGATAATGAATAACCTCTCATTCTGTCTATTTCCTTAAGAAGTTGTCAATATGTTTTATAAAGAAAATAATATCCATGAATGAAGTTTTTTACTTGCAAAGCCATATGTAATAATTAAAAATTAATAAAACATTGTCTGAATATTGCACAGACTTGAGGGCTGGCAGAGGTTAGATGTGATTAGAATCAGGTTGACTTAATCAGGTAATAAAAGCTCCTTTGTAAGATAAAGTCTGCTTAACCTGGGTTTATTTTACCCGTTCAATATTCAAACTGGTAGAACAGACTGTTTTTCTAGACATTTCAACATTTCAGGAATCTCTGAAATAACTAGTTAATTTCATATTAGATTCAATCTTTAATGTGTTCTCTCATTTTTAATTTTACAGAGACATTCTCTCTGCTATTAGAGATTTACTGAGTCTTGGGAGAGATTTTACATTGATCTGGCTTATCCTATTGATTTCCAATTCCCCAGATACTAAACAAATATCGATTGAGATGTTTATGCAGCTAATCATAATGCACTTCTGTTCCCTGAGCCTTTCTTCAGGCACTCATTTTTCCTATTAGAGGCACAAGGTAATTTATGAAATGGCAGTCAATTTCATATTGCATGTTCAGAAATGGCCAGTGATGACTTTTTAGTAGATGTCATATATAAAAAATTATTCATAACCATTTTATCTGTCCCTCACCTCCTGCTTCATTTGTTTGTTTTTTCTAACTCATAATAATTGAGCTTGTTAAGTAGTTTGCAAGCCAAACATTTAAAATTATTTCTTTTATAATAAAGGCAGTATTATATAGGCAGCTTCTTCATTGGGCAAACTGTGTACTTGGAAGTGTGTTACTCAACTCCAAGTTCACCAACTTGGCTGACAGGAAGTAGTTAGACTCTGCAAGGAATCATGAACAGAGAAGTCTCAGAGGTTCTCCTGCATTGAACAGTTCAATTGGAACAGTCAGTCTTTACCTATTGATTTGAAAACCCTGTAAGTCATTCATCTATGCTTACATGATAGTGTTCCCAAAAGCTGACAAATAAAAATATAAGTAAATGAGAAATATGAAGAAAATAATGCAGAATATAGGGAGAGAGGAAAAATGGGGGCAAGAATGAGAATTCTGTGGGTGACATGGTCAGGTAAGGTCTATCTGGAGAGGTAATATTTGGGCAAACAACTTTAGTTGAGAAACCAGCAGGGAAGCCCAGCAGAGCTACAGAGCCAGGAGCCAAGTTGACATATTACAAACGTGCGTGAGGACACATAGCTGCTACACATGGAATGCGGCTGCAGTATGGTGAGGAAGGGGCAGACAGGCAGGCAGAAGAAGTTTGCAAGTGGTGGTCCACGAGAGTACAAGAGCTGTATAATAAGCAATGCCATGAGATTTTATTCCAGGTGTACTGGGAAGCCACTGGTGTTTCAAAACCACCGAAGTGTGACGGATCTATCCATATGCAAAGCTTGTAGGCCCGTTGGAGGCTGTAACTGCGCTTCTCTGCTTGGACTCAGGCAGGAAAGTGGAGAAAATGGGATGGAATTAGGTGCAAAATGAATCTGTAGTCATAGTCTACCCTAGTCTATCCAAGGATGGGGAAGTGGAACTTATTCTTTTTTTTTTTTTTTTTTTTTTTTTTTTTTGCCAATTGACATTTGGACATATGTGACATCATTTGCTGGTTATACAAAATTGTTAACTTGAAAATTAACCTTCTATATTTGGTAAAACATTTAATTAGCACACCCTTACCGTGATGGTTGCCTTGGCCAAGCTGGACCATACGGCCTGTGGGCTGGGTGTTCTCTACTCCTGGTTCACCACTAACTGAAAGGTTGGATGTAATGACCAGGAAAAGAGAAAAAGCAAAGATGACACCTAGGAATTTGGCCTGAGAGTAGATACACAATGCTGGATGGGGTCCCCATGAGGAAGAGTAGGTGTTTTAGTTACCTATTCATTGCAGGAACACAATATCCAACATACACAACTTAAGGGAGGAAAAATTTACATTAGCTCACAGTTTCAGTTTTGCCCATTCATGGGCAGCCAGCAACAGTGAAAGCACATGGCAGAGGTCTAGTCCAAGGAAAGCTCTTCACAACATGGCAGATAGAAAACCAAGTGACCAGAGAAGCAAGACAGTATCTGAAGCTAGAGCTTCTTCTTCCTGCCTTTACTTAGTTCAAGCTGCTAGTTGGTTTGACCACATCCAGGGCAGGTACCCCTCCCTGACTTTCTGATCCACAGGCAATAACAAAAAGTGAAAGCTCTGCTGTGGATAACCCCCAATCTGGACAAGCTGATGCAATCCCTCCAGGTCAAGTCCCAAGCATCCTCCCCTTGCAGCCAGGCCCCACTTCCCAACAGCACAGAGTTCCATGGTTATCCCACTACATTCAAATACTTGTGGCTTTGGAGGACTCTCTGGATGCAAACCATAATAGCAGATATCAGAGGAAGAGAGGGAAAGGTGAAGGATCTGGTCAATTGTGCTTACGTTGTTTCTAGTTAGGGACCTTGTTAGATATCCGAGCCAAGTGTCGCAGTTAGATGGAGGATCTTCAGGGGGTCGGGGTTAGATGTTAGATCCAGAGGCATGCATTTCTAGGATATTAACCAAGAGTGGTTTTCTAGATGTGTGAACTACATGATATTGACTGGGAAGTGAGCAAAGAGAGCCCAAAACAAGAGGAGTTAACAAAGACTGAGATGATGGGTATTAGAAAAGTAGAAGAAAAGCCAGGTGTGTGACCCAGAAGCCTAGTTAGGACAGTACCTGAAGAGAGAAATGTGTCCACTGTGATGGACATCAGTGAAGGCTGAGCCCAATAAGAGGAGATGGAATCACTGTGTTTGGCGAGATGAAGTTCATAGGCAATCTTGACACAGCAATCTCAACAGCATAATGACAGCAAACCTGATTGGAGTGGATAGAAATCAGGGGACAGAAAGCAAAATGAACAAAACAGAATGTGCGATCTTTTAGAAAGAGTTTGGTTGTGAAGGAAACTGGGAAAAAGGGCAGTTGCTGGCAGGGAGGACACAGAGCCAAAAGAAGGTTCTGGGTGTTTATGATGATGGTCATGGTGATAATCATGATTACCATAATCACAGTTACTGTTGTTTATTGAGTGCTTACCATGTGCCAGGCACAGTGCCAGGCACTCTCCATCCCAGGCCTCCTTGCATCTCTCAGCAAACCCATCAAAACCCTGATATGTTATTGCTAGTTAAGAGATTCGGGAACCAAGGAATCAGGTTCCTAAATGTGGTGACGAGCTGAGAGCCCAGTCCCATTGTGTCTGACTCTAAATCAAAGCCTCTCCAACAAAGTATATGGATATATTCTATTCCCTTTAAAACTCTAATTGAAAGTGAGTAAAAATTTTATCTGTCCTTAGTCAAGACCTATTTTATTTGTAAGGGAGAGAGTACAATCTGAAAATGACTTAAGGAGGACAAAAAATTTAAAAAGGAGTTTCAAATATCTCAAAAGTAGATGTGGCTTCAGTATCCCTAGAAGCAGAGAATCAAGAATTGCAGTTAGGATTCTGCGACTCTTCAGACCCCCGGGCTAGGCTTTCCATTCTTTTGCTTTGACTCTCAGGAAGCTTCCCTCATGTAGCATCCTCTGGAAGCTCATGACTTACTTCCAGGAGACTAGAAAATTCAGGTGGTAAAGTCCCAGGTGGGTGTGTAGCTCTGATTACATCCTGTGGTCACCAGCTATTGTGGTTTGGATCTCTAATGTCCCTCCAAACTCTCATGTATGTGGATGTTATGGATTACCCATGGAAACTATGTGCTGTTAGGAGAAGGGGGCCTGGTCTCTAGGAGTGAATTATGAAAATGTGGTATATTATAGGTGTATAATTGTGGTGGAAGACAAGGTGTATGATAGATTATAGATTACAGGTGTGTGAAGAATTAGGGGCTCAAACTTTGAAGTAGAGGAACACTGAGGCTGAACACAAAAGGGGTTCAGAAACTGGAAGGTCCCTTCCTTCTGGGAACTTGGCATCCTGTTTGCAACGCTGTGAGGAGCTGCCTCCTCCTCCAGTATATAAGTCTTTGTTCCTGTAAGTTGTGGATGTCAAGTATTTAGTCATAGCAACAAAAAAGTAACTAAGACACCTGCTCATCTCCGAAGCAGTCACTTTCCCTGGGGGCACAAGATGATCTCATTAGACCTGGACCACATGCCTGTCTCTGGAGCCAGAAGGACTGATATTGTTGTAGAATTGGCTTTCTAAAGGAAACACCTGTCTTCTATTAACAGAAGAAAGAAATTTGAACAGGAAAAACATGGAAGGTATGGACTAGACCTAGTCTTGAACCCTTTGGATGTTAGCTCTCTTGCACCTAGCGCCAGTGGTACTGCCCAGCGTTACATCTAAGTAAGCCCTGCAAGGATGGAGCCCTGGTTCCCAGCACGGTGTCTGGCCCAGCATAGGAAGAGGCTGGAAAAAATATGCTTATTTAATAAATGAACTTCAAGTGATTCTCCAATAGGGCTGGCCTATTTCATTTGATTTATTGACTTATTATTTTAATTTTAGCTGTGGAGCTCGTCATGCATTTGAATTTCATTATATTTTCCTACCTGTTCTTCTCCAGCTCCCCCAACCTTCAGCTTGTTGGAAAACAGTGTTTTCGATTAACGTCCTTCTCATCACAACAATGTTTTTGATGTTATTTTATTCAAAAGGGGAAAAATGCCTTGGCATAAAAACTCCAACTCTCTCTGTGATGTCCCCTGAGGGTATGAACCTGGTGGTTTAGTCAGAATTGAAATCCCCTCAAATTCTAAAGAAGCTTTGCTTTGCTTAACCCCCGGGGGTTTATCTCCTCCCCACTGACTCTAAGGTGAGGCAGAACTCTGGGGAAAGACAGGTACATGACAAAAAGCTGTTTGGGGTGTACTTGCGCATGCTGCTGGAGTGCCCCTGGCAGAACTATCCATCTGGAAAATGCATTTGGAGGTGGGTGGAGAGCCAGCGCAGCTCTCCTCCAGCAGGTGATTTGAAATGTTGCCTGTGTGCAATGTCAGTGTGCGGATGCTGCAAGGCCTTGGATGCATAAAAAGAAATTAGAGTTGTGTGGAATGATGGGGGGAGGAGGCTTGCAAGGACAAACTTCTGAAGGTCCGTTCTGCATTCCTCTCCTGTCCTACGCATACTTGATGCCTTCTTCTGCCTGGAGAGTCATTGAAAGATAGGTGTGTGCTGTTCACCAAAAGAGAAAGTCAGGCAGAGGGACAGGGCAGTGAAGATACTGGGAGAGATCTTTTTCAACCTTATGGAGAAGCAGACAGGAAAGAAGCATTGGATAAGCACTTCAAATAGGAAGTGGCACTTTATTCTAAAGATTAAGAGTGTGCTTTCTAACACGATGGTGCCAACCTCACACTCTAATTCCCTCACTCTTTTTATCGGTGAGGGAACTTGAGACAAGATGCTAATTGCCTGTGCCTCAGTCCCCCCTCCGTGAAATATAAATAGTAAAAAGGCACTACCTCACAGATGCTCGACATCAGCCGACATATTTAAAGCATTTAAAACAGTGCTTGGCACATAGAAATCAATATATGTGGGCCTGTTTGCATTGTTATTAGTTTGAATGGGAAAATGATAAGAATCTATTTCTCAGTGTGCATGAGAGGAATTATGAGCTTTGGTCCAATCATTTGGAGGACCTGAGCTATGGTATTTTTCGCAAGGAGTGGAGGGGGTGGGGTGGTGATGGAGAAGGGTAGGGTGGATCTGCAAGTGATCTGTTCTGGCTGTATGCAAAATATTTTAACCTTCTGGGAACTGACAGCACTTGTTAGGTGTCTTGCAAGTTTGAGAAGAGCAATTGCTGTGAAGTCAGACATGGAATTAATGTTATGGAAAGAACCAGAGGCTGATGTGAATACTTAAACCTCGTAATGAGTGCATTAATATTTCCCCAATAGATTGATTTAGTGTTTTTTTCTCTTTTTTTTTTTCCTCTCTCTGAGATTGTTCCACAAATTCACCTGAACTGGCCATCTATCTTGATTGCTCAGGACAAACTGTACTCGGGACAGGAAAAAAAAAAAAGAGCTGATAGATCAGCTAGGTTCATGCAGAAAATGGTAAGAAAACCAAGGTACATCCGGGAAATTAGGTGCCCAGGAGAAGAGACTTGAGTGGCAAAAAACGGAAACAAAGATGCCAGAGAAGGTTGTTGCCTGGCTCCTTCTTGTTATACTTTATTAATTCTCACATTACAATTTGGCTGAGCCCTCCCCTCATCTCCCCAGTGTGGCATGTGTCAAGGCTTGTGTCTCCAAGTGTACCTGGAAGTGCAGGGCAACTGAATTTTCAAAAGGATACTTGTGGGTAGGAGTAAGTCATATTAGGATTACCAGCCAACCACTTGAAACCAGAGTTCAACCAGAGTCACATACAAGCAAGAGGTGTTTGCCTATGGAAACGGATGTAGGAGCTTGTGAGGAATGGCTCACCCCAGTGTGCGTGATGGCTAATGAAGTTCAGAGTTCTTAGTCCACTCACGCTAGAATCCCATGTGTATCTGTAAAGCCAGCACAAAGGGGAAACAACCAGGAAAAAAGTTCTGAGAGCAGTTGTATTGCCTCCCTCAGGGAAAGAATGCGCAGTGCCTACTAGATCAATCAGGCCTGACTGAGACAGTCTTTCTTCTGATTAATTTAAGTCAACTGATTAAGTTTTTTAGTCGTATCTGAAAAATCCCTTTACAGTGGTACTCATATTATTATTTGACTTAGTAACCAGGAAAAGATATGCCTACAACACCTGTCCTATTCGTAGTGAGCACGTGCCCAAAGCCTTGGCAGAGGCCTAGATCTGAGGAAAACACTGAATTCTGAATACTATGTATACATACCTATACAAAAGTTTAAGTTATAAATCAGGTGCAGAAAGAAATTAACAACATCATCTAAAGTTTAATTTACAAATCAAGCAGAGTGAAGGTTACTAACAATACCTAATCACAAAAGAGAGCGATCATAACAAAATACTTTTTAAAAAGTTATGTGGATGCTCTCTCTCTCTCTGTCTGTCTGTCTCTCTCTCCTTCCCCTCCCTCTCTCTCATCATATTGCATGGGGTCATCCTTCTCCTCAATGTGAAGTGGTCCAGTGCCTGCACAGCCAATGCCATGACAATCTTCTCATAACGGGCAGCTGCTAACAAGCACGTAGTCTATACAGCATAGATACACAGGCCAGTAGATGATTTGCATCCTGGGCTGGATGGAACAGGATGGGGAAGAATGGTGTGAAATATCAGCATGCTTCTCAGAACACCTGACTTAGTTACTTATTAATTGCTGGGGACAGTATACCAGACATCCACAACTTGAGGAAGGAAAGATTTATTTTAGCTCACATCTTTGGAAGACCTCATATATTCATGGGAAGTGCACGGGGGAAGCAGGAGGGAGTCTAGTCAGAGAAAGCTCTTCACAGCCTGGCAGAGAGAAAGCAAGTGGGGGGGGGGGGGGGATGGGTTGATATCTAGAGACTAAAGTGAAGACCAGACCTCTCCAGGAAAAGCTGCAACCATGTTTATTCTTTTTTCCATCCTTTTTTATTAATATATTAATAATTCCTTTAGGGATTCTTGGTCATGAAAATCTTTTAAATCTTCTCAACTTTTTAAAGTAGCTCCAGGAGGAGACATTGGGTGACTCTGTTACTTGGCCACCGTCTTGACTGGAAGTGCAGCCATGTTTCTTCTTCCTTTGTTTTGTTTAGTTCAAGCTTCCAGTTGGGCTAAGCATGTTTACAATGAACTTGAGCATTTTGCACATCAACTTGACAATCCCGTCTCGTTTTTGGTCCTCCCACACCTTCTCCATTCCCCCTAACTCCCACTATCACACCTATTTGATTGTATAGAATGCCTGTATTCTGGGTTTCCCAAATCAGAGAAATATGATGCTTAACGTATTTAATCTTCTGCTTCTGAATCATTTCACTAAAATCGCCACTCTTTAGCTCAGCTTCCCACCCCTAGAATGAGCTGCAGTGGCCGATTCTTGATGTCTCTTCTCTGAATCCAGCAGAGCCCTTTATTGTGATATTTGCCAAAAGTTCCTTTTTTCTGTATCTTTTTATGTCTTTGTTGAGATTCTTTAGCATGGTCTCACCCCCCAGTCCACATAAGAAAAGAACTATAGCAATATAATTCATAATGCTATAAAATTTGAGAGAGAAAAAGAGAGAAGTTTAATTTCAAACACCTTAGCTGAATATTGCAAGTAAATATTTGTACATTCAAAAGACATTCAGGTTAACATTACGTCAGTCGGTTTTCTTAGGATAAACTTACCTCAAAGGCCGAATAACTGAATTGCTATAATAAACAAGCTTAAGTCTATATTGAATTGCTACATTAAATGAACTTAAATCTATATCATGTGAGTATATTACACTTACAGCAATAGATATGATGGTATATTTATTTATTTCATAAATTTTTAGCTTTCATAAATTATTTACTCACATTTCACTAATTACTAACATTTTGCCAGGCTTGGTTTATCATTTTATCTACCCATCCATCCATAAATTCATGCATACATATTTTAAAAAGATTTTATACCAATTCCCCATGTTGAATATAATTATTACGTTTTGCAAACTAGTGTACTATTACAAATAATTATTATGTAGGGAGATTTCACAGATTTTATGAAACAGCTGGTACTGTTTTAGAAGTAAGTATATCAATCAAATGACTCAAATACCAATCTATTTTTTGTTATACTTTCTCTTTAGATATTTCCTTTTCTCCGTGATGTTTTGGTGCTGCTTGTCTCTCTGCCTCTCTCAAAGATTCCTTCAAGTATTTTCTACAATGCTGGGCTAGTGGTTGCAAATTCCTTTAGGGATTCTTGGTCATGAAAATCTTTTAAATCTTCTCAACTTTTTAAAGTAGCTCCAGGAGGAGACATTGGGTGACTCTGTTACTTGGCCACCGTCTTGACTGGAAGTGCAGCCATGTTTCTTCTTCCTTCGTTTTGTTTAGTTCAAGCTTCCAGTTGGGCTAAGCACGTGCAAGGTAGGTGTTCTTCTCTCATTTCCTGGCTCCCAAGTTAATTGCACATACCTAAAAGTTCTGCCATGGGTGTTTCCTAATCTCAACAAGTTGATATTATCCCTCCAGATCAACCCCTAGCATCTGCCTCTTTCATCCAGGACCCACCTCCCAAAAGTACATGGTTCCATAGGTATCCTAGTACATCCAAGGTCATGAGGCTTTTGGAGGACACTCTAGATCCAAATCATAACAACCCTCAATTTAAAGCTTATAATCTGCTTATTTCTGGGTTTCTATTTCATTCTTTTAGACCTGAGTTGATTTTGGGTAACTGAAAGTACAAAAGGTGAAGCTGTGAGTAAGGGTGAAGCTAGTGTATGCTGCAGAATGGCAGCTTCAGCCCAACGTTTTCTAATCCTCCTGAGTGAACCCCTTTTGTCCCATCTCTGAGGTACCCAAAAACACTCTCAAAAAGAGATTTGGGGAGTTGTCTTCACCCTAGCCAAGTTGACACAGCAAAGAGCCTTAATAGGTGGAGTGCAAAGAATGGGAGAGAGCACAGATCTTGAACCCTGATTTCACTGACAAACAGCATATCAGAGTTTTAGATTTCCTATGCGTGGGGCATTGGGTAGGCTCATGCATGTGTTAAGCTACCGATCCATGTTCTAGATTCTCAAAATGTTTGTGGAGATATGCGTTGAAGTCAGAAAAGTATTTGCACATTCTAAAGGCAACTTGTAAAGTATGATTTATTGTTAGTGATAGAAAACAGAAGCCCCTCACTGCAAAGGCAGTGGGGAGGGGTCCTTTACCAGGGAAACCCATCTACCTACCTAGAGAGCCTGCCATGGTGAACTTCCGGCTTTTCCTTACCTCTAGCAGGCCCACCATTGCGCTGTCATCCTGGGCTGCTGAATATACTAGCGATTAGCATTCCCGTTGGGTAGGGAGCCATAAGAGACAATGATGTATAGCTTAATTCCTCCACCTACTTTTGTCCCTGTGAGTAAAACCCATAAAACTTGACCACCGAACTTTTTTACAGAGAAGAACTAGGGAATAAGGCAAATGAAAGAACCTGGCAAGCACTTGTCATCTTAGAGCCATCCGAAGACCCACATCCCCAATTTAGTCTATTTTGTCACCTTTCCTCACACTGTGACTATAATAATTATGCACAGTGTATTATGAATACTGGTACTTCTCATGTCCAGGCAGCTTTGTAAGGTCCACTTGTTTGTTACGTGAAGTCTGATTCAATTTTGTGTTATTTTGCTCTGTGATTTAGACACCACTTTCACACAGGTACAATGGTTACTATTCTTCCTTATGTTGCACAGAAGGTACCAAGGGCTGTATGAGTTAAATCAGTTGCTGAAGTTCACACAATTAAAAAGGGTCACCCAGCTTCTTTGACTTAAGTCCAGGGCCTGTTTCACTGCCCCAACGTCCCCATAGCGAAGCACAGTTTACTCAGCACTCAGGACTTACATCCCCTGGGAGTTCTTTGAGTTACCACTGAGTCTTCTAGACTCAAGAGGAGCATGACTTAAAGAGGTTGTGTCCAAAATGTGACTGTGACAATGGGCTGCCCTATCTTATGTATATACTCTATTCTACTTGGTTGTCTTGAAAATTTGGAGACCACACAGAATCACATGTGATGTTCATAGGGTACTCCTATTGAAGTGAAATCCACATGACTATAACATCTACAAAAGCAGAGATTTCTGTCTGTGTTTGTCACTGTTGGATCCACAGTGCTTAAAGCAGGTTTTTAATAGACATTTTTATATAAACATTATGCGTAACGAAACTGTTCCTCCTGAGTCAATGAGCAACATTTACCTGCTATTGAGTTTTGGTAAAGTAGGATCATCCAGTCTTTCGACCTGCTGGGCTCATTTTCAGTGCTAGCTCATTTGTTTCCTTTTAGTCACAATGTATATGATATATGTTGGCCATTCTAGAACTCATGTCGTGAAATAATCAAAGATCCATGGCCCAGGGAAACTCAGCAGGGGATAGAACTTGAGGGACAGTGTCCCCTTGGGGCAGGACAAAGATACTCTTGGTGTCAGGGCCTTCCAAGAAAAGGTTTTGTTTTGTTCTTAAATAAGTCAATGCCACAGACAAAGAGCGACCACCGTTTCTTTCCAAGACAACACAAAGGCATATGAGTAATTAACCTGCAATAAATAGAGCTGCTCCCTTTATCCTGTGGGTACTTTCTTTCTGTTTCTTGAGAGTACAGTTTCTGGCTCTAAGTGGTCCTGCTGGCTGCATGCTTTGATGGGGTTTTAAACATCAATCATAACACAGTACAGAGTCCCTGCAATGGGCAATAGAGTGCAGTGGTTAATAAGACCCACTCCAGAGTCACTCTGCCTGTATTTGACACTTAATTTCACCACTTATTAATTGATTGAGCTTACACGTTCCTCTGTGTCTCAGTTTCTTCTAATAAAATGGACCCAGCAAGAGTGTTTACCTCATGGGATTAGTGTAAGAATTAAAATGATTTAATTATGCAAGTATATGACAGTTTTGGTCAAGAACAAGTTCTCACTAGAAAAGGTATGGCTCTTGTGGAATAATATATTGTTCTCAGGGAAGAGGTGAATCTTGACCTTTTTGAGAAGCCTGGGGCCTTTAGTCTTGTGAAAGCCTTTGGGTGGGGCAGGGAGGCAGGCAGCAGCCTCTGTGGCCTTGGTCCTTCAAGGACGTTTGGGTTTCTGAGCAAAGACAAATAGGGCAGACACCCTCCCACAGTCCCCTGGCTGCAGCATGTTCCAACATAGAAATTAAGTGTGTCTGATTCTCAAAGGAAGCCTGGCTAATATCTCCCAGGGGATTCTTCACATTCAGAATTCAGACAAATTGCTGCTTTTTAATTAACAGAGCCCCAACAACTCTGTTATCTGTCTTCTCATGAATCTATTTTCTCTCTAATCCCTTCTCGTTTTCCCACCCTGTCTACTTCTGAGTTGTAATCTTTCAAACCACTCCCTGAGGAGTGGGCTCAGGAAAGAAGGGGCAGCAGGATGGAGACAGGGCGGTAGAGTCCAGCGGGGTGATGGATGGCTTGCAGTCCCCTCCCCCCACCCCAGCAACCACCCAGCTCTCTGTTTACAGCTGCAAGAGTCACACCAGGGACCCCAGGTGAAGCGTGTGTGGGCCACGGTGTCATCTCTGAGCTGGGGGTTATTAAAGATTTGGCAGAATTCCCTTCTCTGTGGCAATTGAAAGAAGCATTCGGGGACGGATCCCAAATACCCCATTCATTTAAGTTTAATAGGACAGTTATTGAATAATAAATAACCACAAAATCCAGGAAGCATATTTATCAAGGGCTGCACCTAGATAATGCAATTGTGGCTTTGCCTGTTGAGAAGCAGCGTCTCACTTGTTAACAGCCTCATCTCTGTGAGCGGATCCACCAGTGACTGTGAGGACAAACTCAGGGGAATCCTGCGGGCTGTGTCTTATCTCCCCCCCCCCCCCCCAGTGTTTCCCTGAAAGTGGCTCGTTCTCTGGAGGCTGAAGCAGCCCCATGTGCAGGGAAGATGGCACACATCTCACACTCAGCCATACAAAGCTGTGATCCTGGTTTGTCCTCTTGAGCATCCTGCAGCACAAGGCCCGTGTTATGGATATGCAAGATACGATCACCTTGTCACCACCATTGGTTCAGATCTGACCTCCAGCCCTGCTGGAAGCATTCTCGGTTTCCAGAAAACAGCTTCTTTCCAGCTCCACTCCCAGCGGGGCACTTTAAAATGGCTTTTGAAAAAAAAAAATTCTAAAGTTAAAAATATCTATCCCCTTCTCCTCTCCTGCTCCTAACTTATTAGAACAACGCCTAAGGCAGCAGGGGTGTCGTTGGCAGTTCTACTCATGATGGGTCTGGAAGAGTTGATATGTTTATGAATATTTACATCTCCTGGTGAAGACTGCTATTAAGTAGACTTTCTTTTTAATTCTGTAAATTTCCTTTTGTGGCATTAAAATACTCAGAGGGAAGAATGAAGAGGGGAAGGAACCATAGACCACTGTGTGGGCGGGCACCTCTAAGCTGTGGTGTGCAGTGCTCCAAGAACCAGTCACAAAGATGAAGACGGTGTGGGCGATGGGTTACTTGGTATGAGTGGACACCTGCAGTTTCTTCCCATATGACACATATGATGCTTTCTTGTGTTACATGGAATGTTTCTGGTGTTGAAATCTATTGGGAGAGGACAGGGACCAGAGGACAGATGGAGGGAGGCCATGGCTGCTTCTTGCAAGATCAGAGTGTAAGAATGAGGAGCAGGCTGCAAGTCTGAGCCCTGGGCAGAAAAGACGTTCACCTACAATACACTTTAGAGGACTATCTTCTTTGCAAAGTTGACTACTTGTCATTTTTAGATGGTCGGATATGAGCTACAGGTCTTACTTATCTCCACACATATGCAGTCTTCTTCCAAGGAATTCAATTAAATATTTACAGTTTGGGGAAATTTTTCAGAGGTATTGATCAGGTACAAAGTGGGCATGATGTTCTCTCCTTGGTTTTCCTGGGGAGTCTAAGTAAGTCCCTTGAGAATAATGAGCAAGCTAGGAGGCAAAGGGCAGCTGAGACTTACACACATCCTCAGGCCACTCTTCCGGCCAGGCCTGCTACAGCAAGTTAGAAGCAGAAACCTGGGCTTTCATTCCTGTCCCAGAAGAGCAGAGAGCAGTGCCACCTTTGCAGAGGAACCACCATGTGGTCTCCCACTGACTGGGACTTGGCTCACCTCTCACTTGGCTCAGGGTGGCCTTCTGAAGCAGGTGACTATTGAGCCATTATTGTGCTCTAATTTGAAAGTAACTTCAAAAAGAAGTCTTCTTTTGGCAGGTTGTCTAGCCATTATGAAGCTGTCTGCCTGTAGGCAGGCTCAGATGCCTGGGAATTTAGAAAAGCTCAGGGTTAATGTGTGGAATGTTCTGGAGGATGCAGACATCCCTGGATGTACGTAATTCTCTAAGTGCAGTGAAAATGCTAGATGACAACCCTGATTGGGCGAGGAAAGATGAGAGACTTCCTCCCAGACTTAGCTCTCTGGCCAGGAGGACTCCTACTGCCTGGACCAGGCATTGGGCCACCAATTCTCATCTATTTTCTATTGGGTTCTCTAATTCTCCCTCCCCAAGCACTGTTCTGCTTCACTGAGCAGCTGCCACTCTGTTTCAGGGATTTAGTCCAAAAGCCACTGTATTTTTTTAGAAAAAAAAATGAGATTAAGTCATCTGTGACTATCCTTGGGAGGTGGGAAGGCCCTTTGTTCATTCAGCAATCAATTATTAAGTGCCTGCTATGATAGAGCTTTATGCAAAACCATAGAAATATGAAAAGCCCTGCATAAATATTTCTCTGACCAATGAGAGACCAATCATCTCATGAAGATTTACAGGTCACAAGATTTACATGTGACCTGATGTGACATGATGTGGCATGGGTTAGACTCCAACCCACCAGCCATACAGACTAAGAGGGCACAAGCTGATAGGTTAGGGTAGGAGACACTGTTTCAGAGTAGAGGGACATTGTGGCTTAGATCTGAAATAGTCCTCAAAAGTCTCATGTATTAGGGTGCTATGGATTATCTACAGAACCATGTGCTGTTTGGAGATTAGCATCTGGTCTGGAGGGGTAGATTGTAGGCATGTGGATTGGTTTACAGGTGTGTGGATTAGATTACAGATGTGTGGTGGGGCTTAAACCTGGAAGAGGTGGAACACTGAGGCTGGAACCAGGAAGAGACCACTGGGATGGGACTTGGAAGGATATATGCTGCTTTCTGCCTTCCTCTGGAGACTTGACTGGACTTGATTTGGTTTCCTGTTTGCTATGGTGTGAGGAGTAGTTTCCACCTTCATCTCTGCCGGGTACTTCCACTGTTGACAGCTTCCTGTGGATTGACTATGACCCTTTTAAAATATAAGCTAAAATAAACTTTTCCTCCTCAAATTTGTGGATGTCAGGTATTGAGTCACAGCAACAAGACAGTAACAAAGACAATGGATATGCGTGAGAGTCCTGCCTGGGTGGCTTCATGGATTGAGGGGTATGACCAACTCTTGGACATTGCCCTACTATGTCTTTAAAGACAATTATTTTTGGGTTCTGGTTCTGGAAATTTTGATTTTGTTTCATGTATAATAAAGATGAGGAAGCAACTGAGAAAGGACAAGTTCCTTTTCAAATCAGCTTCTCAAAGTCAGGGTGGCTTCTAGTTTCCTTGTTTTGAGATAAGATAGCTTTTCCTGAGACCCATCTTTCACTGGTGTTTTGTAGGCTCCATGACTCCCCATTCCACTGAATTGCAAAGTCTTATCTCATATCTCCCTGGTATGAAATGGGCTCTAAGAGGGAAGGCTCCAGGTCAGCCCAATGGGATTTCAAAACTTGGCTTTGCCCTCTGTGATGTTAGGGTTGTTATTTAACTTCTCCGTGCCTCAGTTCTGTCATTCATGAAATGACAATTGCAATAATACCTACCTCCTAGAACTGAAATTAAAGGAGGTAACACTTGAGTTCCTTGTCAAAGAAGATGTTAGTTTCTGACTGCTAACTCAGCAACTTCTGTGAGCTCCTCCTTTGATGAGCTTTCAGTTAGTGGGGTACATTGAGCCTCCTTGACATCCTAAAAGCTCTGCCTGATAATCTTATGTACTCCTGAGGTCTCAGTTTGTACCTCTTGCTACTGACACAGCCTAGAAAGTCCTGCATGAGATGGCCATCGCTTAGCTCCTTTCTTATCATGTTCCTACAGATATTCTTTTTCTTTCAGCCTTACATAAGCTATCTAACCCTTTTGTTCTAGCTCCTACATCCTCAAAGAGGATGCACATGGCTGGGCACCCAGGCATGCACATTCACACCCACATGGGCATACATCCACTATGCATTGCCTCCTGGAGGGCACCCACGCATGAATGTTCACATCCATGACACTCGACCTCCTTGGGAGGGCAGCCAGGCATGCATGTTGCACACACCCACTACACATGGCCACCTTAGGAGGCCACCCGTCATGCATGTTGTGTATACCCACTACAAAAGGCCTCCTTGGGAGGGCACCCAGGCATGCATATTTACACCTACTATACATGTCCTCCTTGTACTGTTTTAAGTTCTTTTGGACTTGGCTTTTGTATGGAAGACAGTCTTTATGCTCTTCAAATGACAGGAGAGGTCTTGAACTTTTCATAACATCCAGCTCTTAAGACACTGTTTGGCCATGTGTGTGTATCTCCCATAGAAAGGAAATCTTGATGAAATAATCACTGGCTTATCTTCCCTCGGCCTAGCACAGTGCCTGGCCCCTGGCAGGTGATCAAGAAGTGTTTGTCTACAAAAAAGACAAAGGTGTCAACAGATGCATTCACCTTTAGGCATACTCTTCTTAATGAAAATGCATCTTGGTTTGCAATTAGTTGAGGTCTTTCTTCTCTGAATGATTTGTCTATCCTTCCCTCATTACTTTTTCTGTCCCTTTGGTAATGAACTTAAAACGAGCCACACATAATTTTTTACAATTAGGAGCACCAATGGATGCACAAGAATCCATAAGGAGGTGGCTCAGTTTGGTCAAGGGCAGATTCTGCTTGTCAGAGTGCACACTGGCAAATCCCCCACACACCAGTGTGGCGGACTGCAGCACAGATCTTCCTAAAGCAATATCACCATCAGTCCAGAAATCTATTTTCCTGGGTGTGCACAGCTGTCACCTAACACTTTGGAGAACAGCAGGTGGTTTATGAAGAAGGCAGAAAGGGAAGGTTGGTTAATTTAAGAACTAAGGAACAGAGGGGCTCTGTGAGGTGGAGGACCTGGGTCAGCTTGGCTTCTGCCAAGAAGGAAGTAATGAGAAGAATGGCTCCTTCGGGCTAGCTTGGTGGGGTTTCATATGTGCTCTCTCACGATCAATTCCAGGGAAAATTTAGGCCAGTTTCAAGTCAAAATAGGATTTTTTCTAACAGCTAGCATAGAAACCTTGCACCTGGACCACTATCCCACAATCCCAGTGGGCTCTCTCGGCCTCTTGCATCCTCTCTGTTAATAAAGATTCTTAAACAAGAAGAGAGTAGATGAAGGGGCAGGTGGAAGGGAATCCATCTGGGTTTTGCATATGTGCGCCATCTTGGTCAGGCAGGGGGCCAAGTGTGTTTGTGCTGAGCATGTCAGAGAGATGGCTGAGGAAATGTGCAAAGCATCACCTCAAAGAGAAGGCAGAACCAGGTATCTGTAAGTGTTTTGCAGGAAACCTTTGCCATGTGAAAACACACTGGGGAGGTGCTTGGTGCTTTCTTTTCTCTCTGAAATTCATCCTCTAATTTTTCCCTTGATAATTAAATTACAGTAACAGGTTGACACCAAAAGTTGAAGGGAAGGCCCAAAGTTCTTCAGAATTAAATTCATCCAATGACTGAAATATGATGGAATGATACTGAGGCTTTCAGCTTCAGCCCCATGAGGGCTCCTGTGTTAACCTCAGCAGTTAAAGGTGCCCTTGGATACCATAGGAAACTTGCTGAGGTCTCACACTTTGGTTTCCTTGAAGAATTGCATTGCAGAGCTAGCTTGGGGCAAAATACAAAAGGAACATGGCAGCAGTGACCTTAGAGAGACAAGTCACTGATCATGTTATTTTTGAGCTTCATGGAGCCAGTGTGGGCACAGCTTGTGGAAACAGAGTCTCAAATGAGATCCTCAGGAGAGTCACGCTATGGCAAACAGCAGCAGATTCTGAGAATGGGGCACTCTTGTGTGTACTAAATATCTCAGCTTAACCCTTCTTCGAGGTTCTCTTACTCCATACATGACGTGGTGGCAATGCCATAGTTATAAGACTGACTCACTGAAAAGCAAAAAATGTCTCTCCAAGGACTTCGAAATTGTCCAGTGCTCACGCATTGAGACTTCATGTTGCTTGCTCTTTCCATACTTCGTGTGTGTGTGTGTGTGTGTGTGGTGGTAGTAGTGATGGTGGTGGTGGGGTGTGTGTGTGTGTGTGTGTATGTGTGTGTGTGTGTTTGGTGCTGGAGATTTAACCTAAGACCTAGGCCTTCGCAGTGAGCTTTATCCCAGACCTCTTTTTGCTTTTGATTTTGAGACAGGGTCTTGCTAAGTTGCCGAGGCTGGGTTGGACTTGTGATCCTCCTTCCTTGGCTCCTAGAGTACTGGAATTATAGGCCTGTGCCCCTGTGAGTTCATTCCTGTGTGTTAGGATACCAGGACCTTTCTAATGAACATTAGGAAAGGTTCTTGTGCATGGAGGGTGGGCTGGGGGGGAAAGGCAGTGGATGTGTAGGTGACTCCATGGACAGACATGCTCAGACTCTGCACCCGTGCCATGCCTTGGGAGCCCAGCTTTGCCACTCAGGAGCTGGGCGGGCCTCTCTGCATTTTCTTGTCATATGTGACTGTAGTCTTAATGGTGGTGATTAGTCAATGTCCAGCGTGGGAATGAGCAGGCTCCTACTGCCCACCTCCACACAGCTGCTGACTGATGCCTTCCATGCGGGGGATGGAAAGGTCATTAGCCAACAGGACTAGATATTGATCCAAGTACCAAAGTCCGGGGATTTGGAGGCAAGTCACAGTCCCTTCTTCTGCAATGAGAGCAGCTCTACCTTCTTCGGCATCTCTGAGCACCAGAGGAAGACTGCTTCCCTTTAGGGCTGGAGGGGCCACAAGGACCTTTTCACCAAACCCAAATCAGCCTCTGACTGACATGATCACTAGATTGGAAACAGAGACTTCGAGGGTTTTTAGTCTTTAAATATTCTCCTACTCTTTTCTATTCTTAAATCATAAAATTTTATCTCCAGGGATGTCCCCATTGTGTGGACAGAAGGTGGTATAGATTGAATAAATCAAGGGGTACAGTGTGCCTACTTAGAATAGCATACTGTGTCATCCTGGAGTTAAGAGCACAGGGCACGTGTGAGGCAGCTGCTGGAAGCAGCCAAGCCAGGGACTGGTAGGCACAGGGCGGAATGTCTTGCTTCTTCCCTGGAAGTTGTTCCTCATCTGCTTTATGACAAAATAGTTTAAAGATAAGTGACAAAGACAGAAAGAGACTGCAGAGACTGGGAGGAATGGCTGGGATCCTCAGAGACAGCAGCAAGCCCAGGAAACAGAGGCCAGTGCAGCAAGAGGCAGAGCCAAACTGTAAGGTGTCGCTTCTGTTTGAAAATAGATTCAATCAATATTAATAACATGATGCCATCGCTGAAGATTTATTGACATATTGAGCACTTGCTGTGTGCCAAAAATGCATGCCAAGTGCTTTATAAGCATTATCTAATTTTATCATCAAAACAACCTTACAAAGTGGGTGCTCTGGGTTTTCCCATGACACAGATTAGAAACAGAACACACGCACATGAATATGTTACTTAAATGGAGAAAGTTCAAGTTATTTTCCCAAGGTCATGGCTCGAAAAATGCTTGAGGATTGAAGAAGAATTTAGAATTTCAACTCAAGCGTCTGTACTGTTAATCGTATCACTGGGATTTTGCCTGGCTAACTTGCAGTATTTCTCAGCCTTTTATGATCCAAGCCCTCATAATGCCTCCTGATTCCTTTCCTGCTGGTCTCCACTAGGTAGGGAGATATTCTGTGTGCTTTCACATTTGCTTCTTTGTATTATGAAATCTACAGTTATTATTAGACCTCATGAGCCACTTCCCAGAGTGTTTGATGTCCCTCCCCCCACTTCACCCCTTCTCCTACTCCGTCCTGGTGGTATTTATTCATGTGTCAGTGTGAGAGCCTTTGCTGAGCTCCTGCAGGGAGAAGTCCAAGTAAGTGCTCCCCTGAAGGACTCCTTGCCTCCCTCCAAGCCAGAGACCCTTCCCTGCAGGGAGCACTCACTCTGGGTGGGATCAGCCTGGACCTTGGATCCCTTCCCACCACTTTCACTCTGGGGGGCTTCTACCCACATTCCCACCTTCCCTCCACAGCCAATGTGGCGTCCATTGCATCCTCACACGCAGGAGCCGAAATTATTAATTTTTCAACCCAACATTATTCTTTGATTAGTTTGCATTTGTGATACATAATACTTACATTCTTTTTGAGGAATTGGCTCATATACAAATCTCTTCTTCATCATTTTTATGTCCCTTCTCCTTTTTCACCCTATCAGACACTCCTTTGCTCACATTCCCTTTTCCACTCCACAGAATCTATGTCCCACAAGCAGGAAGTTAAATAAAATGTTCCCATAAAGAAGTGTGAATCATCAGTTTAGAAAGACAGAAGCGTCCATTTCAAGAGAGCTTTGATTGACAGGCAAATGAATTTGACCCTAAAACAAAAAGCACTCGGAAATGATTGAGAGTGTTAGAGGAAGGGACCAACACTTAGGGAGATGGGTTTAGCCTACAGGTTGTGGGGCAGGTGAAGTGCATCTTAGGAATGATTTCAGGAAGAACCAGACTAGACCAGGAGATGCAGAATGCTGAGATGGAGGCTCTCGGGAGGGAGAAGGTCAGACAGCGCCGTTAAGGGGCGCACTTGACACTTGTCACTTTCCATCTAGCATTCAGTGCTGAGGTGCTGACTGGGGGGCACCAGCAACTCCGGGTACTTTCCATATGGCTTGTTGAGGAGGTATGGAAACGCAGAGTCTCCCTTCCGAGACCCTAGGGTGATTGACAAGCCTTCCTTCTGGGCTGTGACATCTCCCCGATGATTGGCAGTTCAGACATAGACAAGGCTATCCAGGATTGACAAGAAGGTCAATATGGCTGATGTCTCTGGGCTGGGTCCAGAGTGTGAGAAGCTTTTTGTAATGACCAGCTGGGTTTCCCTATGTTCTAGAAACCAGCACGGTTCATTTCCTGTTCCGGTTCCCAACTGTGCTGATATATACTAGTCCTCCCTGATCCATGGGGGATGCGTTCTGAGGTCCCCTGTGGGTGCTTCAAACTTCGGATTCTAAACTCTGTATGTGTACTATGTTTTTCTTACACGTACATAGGGGTGGCAAAGTTCAGCTTATACATTAGGCACAGCAGATTATCAAAAACTGATAATCATAAAAGTGTAATACAATCAAATTTACTTACAACACATGAACTCTTTGTTTCTAGAATTTTTCACTATGGTTGACTATGACTAACTGAAACCACAAAAGGCAAGACAGTGGATAAGCAGGCCAGTACTGTAGTCCCCAGGGCCAAAATGACTCTGGGAGGGAGGACAGCGATGGGGGGACATTGGTCTTTACAGTTTTGAGTTCCTGCCCCAGAGCTTCTGTTAAGGGCTAGGGAGCTGTGGAAACCAAGGGAACCGTGACTTCCCCCTGAATTGATATGTATCTCCTTAGCCTTGTTGACAATGGCTCAATGGCGTCAGCACTATGGTTCCAACGGGAGGAAACAAATGACCGAGCGTGGCTCCCGACACACTGTGCATTGCTGCTACCTTCGGCCTCGTTGTCCCAGGGCAAAGGCGCTGCCACGAAGCAGTGGAGAGCATGAGGTCTCTACTTGGGTCCCTTCCCCTGGCACTTTCTGCAGTCCTCTGCCTGTGGAATGCACCCCAGGCACTGAAAGGGTGGGCGCGGAATGCAGTAAATGCAGAGTTGGCATCCTCATCCAGCCAGCACGGGAAGTGGGGTGGGCATGTGCCGCTCTGCTGCTAACTGCTGTGAAAGGGAAGAGGCAGGTGTGGGTCCCGCTGACTCCTGAAGCAGTCGCAGGCCTGGAGCAGCATGAAGTGGCAAGACGCTTTGTTGCTCTCAGCCTGGCACCCTTGCCAAGATCACAGAAGCATGGGGGAGGAGCTGTTACAACCAGCTGCAGGATGCTTTTGGCAGCTTGGAGGCAAACCATGAATCAGAGGATAAGAAGTAGATCAACCTTGTCCTATCATAACACATTTTTAGATCAAGAAATCTTGGCCTGCACAAAAGAGCAAAGAATTGTGGCTTTCTGGCTCAGCTGGGCCACTTACCTGCTGTGCGGCGTTGGGAAGCTCACTTGACCTCTCTGTGTGCCAGCTTCTTCATGAGTAATGGGGCTAGTAATTAAGATCTCTCCATCTGGGAATTTCAAGAAGTAAAGTTATACATTGCCTAGTACTTTAATCCTAGTGTCTAGTAATATATTAACTTAGTATTAGTTCATATTATTTAGAAAAATACTTTAAAATACTAAATCTTTTTATATAGATCAACTTGCAAGCTCTGACAACCGTGGTCTATTGACAGTAACCAGAAAGCTACTCCCTTTACAGATGAAGGCAGCAGAGCCCCAAAATGATCTCTATGACTCAAAAAGGAGGAGCAAGAAAAGGCTAGGGGACCGGCATCACCCAGAGCTATCAACAACTCCTGGGAGGTTGGTTGTCACCCCAGATGCAACTGTCTGCCACACGCCACTTGTGTGAAGAAGCTTGAAGGAGGTAGTGCTCAGGCCTCCTGACTGTGCTCAGAGTTTTTCTCCTGCACTTGGCTCCCTCCCATCTACCCTTGTGGCACTGGAGCTGAGAGGGAGGTTTGGCAAGGTGGGGGATGTTGGGCAGGAGTGAAGGTGTCTCTGAAATACTCCTGTACGAAATGTGGAAGTTACTACTGGAAAAGAGTTCAAACACCTCATGCTAGTGGCATGCATGCATTGGGTTCTTAAGGGACCCAACTCCGAGTCCAAGGGGACCTATCTCATTTTTTTAAGGAAACTAATGTCAGAGACTTGGTCCCAACCAGCTAGAAGGGGAAAGAAATAACAGACGTTCAAGATAGACTTACCTGGCAAGGCCGTTGCTTATCTTAATTCACGGATTCACCATTTCCAAGGCATGGCCCCTGTTCTGCCCAGGAGCGCACCACCTAGCCCAGCCCAGAGCATGAGTTTCTTCTCTTTAGAGGTAAGTGCTAATTGCAAGGTGCCTGTGGCCCTGGCAACGCAGAAGGTGATGAGGCGAAGACAGCTGGGCTCCCTTCTGTTCTTCAGCAAGTTCAGAATTTCTTGTCCAGCAACTGTGGATGCCTAAAATTGACGTTTGAGCTAAGTATAAATTTCACTTGCTCTCCAAAAAGGTGGCAAAATGCATCCAGATCTGGGAGCTTGCACTCCAGCCTTGTGCCAAACAGATTATAGTCCAGCTAAGCTAGAAGAAGGGAACCTTAAATTTAGAAGCAGCATTAGAAGTCATTTGGACATCCCCACTACCCAATGCAAAAAAAAAAAAAAAAAAAAAAAAAAATCCCCTTTGTCGACTCTATAGATGTTTTTGTGCCTTCATCTTGAATACTTACAATAACGAAGAACTCGGTACCTGACAAATTAATTCAATACAGTCTGGGACTTTTTTTCTTACATTGAATCTCACCTTTTTTTAAAAATAACTTTTCTCTGTTGGGAGTGTTTCCAAGAATACTGCAGTCCTTATCTTCACAGTAGTGTTCTGAGTTATTTTGAACATAGTTCTGTTAACTCAAATAGATTTTAATCTCTTCACTTCTGTTCATTTTTCAGGTATTTAGCCATTGCTCATGATTTTAAGGTGTTTGCTATACACAAAGCCCTGTGTATAGAAAAGGCCTAGGTAGACCTTTCTAGAGGGACCCTGCAGAGCAGGCAGGTAGAAACCTACCATGTAAGACAGAGTGGTTGGAAGAAACTGAACACCACAGAGAGGAGGGACCAAGGTCACAGCCATGAACGTGACACAGAGTATCACAAAGGAACACGCAAGGAAAAGGGAGGGAGCAAAGGGCAGCAATTAGGTCATGAGAGAGACAATAGGAGGTGAAGCTTTGGGACGACTAGAGCTCTAGTCTACACCCTGCTCAACACTCAGCCCAGGCTTCTACTGCAGAACGTGTCCTGAGACAGTTCCATTATATTAGTCCCAGATCATTTTCCCCAGAGACCAAGATTTTTCTGAATTCAGACTTTGCCTTCCTTGATGTTCACTATTTTTCTCAGCTTCATACGGTTCATAGAGAACAGTAGGATACCTTCCACATCCTTCGCACGTCTGTGTTTCGATTACATATTTAATAGGATGGGGCCAGGTGCAGATCTCTGAAACACATCCCTGAGCTTGGCATGCATTAGACATGCTTAAAAAGGCCATTTCAATGCTTGGTGACTGCGTGTGAGTTAAGGAGAAGGTAACAAGACATAAAAAGAAATATCAGATCACTTAATTACAGCATGTGGGTATGTAAACAAATGCTAACAATAAAATTGAACATTTTTTTCAGTAAACCATGGAGAATATTTTATTGATCTTTGCAACCTTGGCAGCTGAGCACTGCCTGGTACTTACTAGGAATATGCTTCATATTTTTTTTCAAAGCAAGTACCTATACACTCTCTCATCAGGCTGGGAAAGAATGTGCTTTAGAAATGTTCTCAACTCCCCTTTTCTGAACTAGAGCATAGACCCTACAAAGCACCCATCTTCTGTTTGCCTACCACTCCAAAACGCCAACCTCTTTCTTCTCTTTACAATCTATTTTGTAAGTGGATTTTAAATTTTGAGTGTGTCAGTTTCAAGTCGGCAAGAAAATTTGGTCTCCATAGGAAGTATCGGTCTGCTGTAGCTGCTATAACAAAAGAGCCCAGGCCAGGTGGCTTCAACAGCAGAAATTTGCTGTCTTGAAGCTCTGGAGGCTGAAAATTCAAAATCAAGATGCTAGGAGGGTTGCTTTCTCCTGAGACCTTTTTCCTTGGTTTGAAGGTGACTGGTCACCTTTTAACTGTGTCCTCACATAGCCTTTGTGCTTGCTCGTCTCTGGTACCTCTTTGAATGTCCAAATGTCTTGTTCTTATAAGGACACCAGTAGACCTAAGGCTCTGTGACTATTAATTATGCTTTGTCAGTCTGAATGATTTAGGAACCACCTGGGGGATCAGTAGGACACCATTGTGGGCGTGTGTGGATGATGGACATGTGGGCCAAGCAAACTGTGGGAAAAAAGACTTGTCCTCATGGGTGGTGCCAATCAATAGACTTATAGCTGGGCAGAATAAGAAGGAAGAAGGAAAGGTTTGCTCCTCTGGTCTTCGTCTTTGCCTCTGGACGTCACTCTCCTGCACACACTTGCCCCTGCTGCTCCACTGTGAGCCTTCACACCTGTGACCTTGGATTGGTGCTATATCCCTATCTCCTTGCTCCATAGCCCCCATCTGGGATGGTGATTGCATTCTTACCTCCTTGTTCTGCAGCCTTCATTTTGAATTGTGTAGCACCCTTGATTCCCTTGTCCTAGTCTTCTGTCTTCTTATTTGAGTAGCTCCTGGGTCCCCCAGCTCCCCCATCTCTGGGGGCTATTTTGGACTCTACCTTCATATTACCCAGATGGCTATGATGGACTCTCCACCTCTGACTCTGTAGGCCAACCTAATAAGTCCCCTTACATAATTTTACACCTATATTTTCTATCAATTCTGCTATTCTAAAGCACCCCAACTAATACAGCCCATCTTAATAGCCTCATTTTAACTAATTACCTTTCTAAAGGCTTAATCTCCAAACAAGGTTGCATTTAGCAGTAGTGGGAGGTAGGACCAAAGCATTTGAATTTCAGGACCACAATTCAGCCCCTAGCGGTAGGGTGTGAAAGATAAAGAACACGCATGGTCTGAGAGGTCTGAGGTGGCACTAATCTGAAGCAGAGACATGGTGGCAAGGAGTCACCCAGTCTCGACTTCTGGGTCCCAGCTCCTGACTGCAGGCCTTCACTGTCTACTGACCTGTCTTAGAGGATCCCTGGCTCTTGTTTCCCTCCCATCTACCTCAGCTGGCACATGCTGCCTGGCTCTGCAGATCCTGTTTCCTGTTGGGTTCTGCACCCTTAGCCCAAGAATGGGGGGGCCTGGAGGTGGACCTTGCTGGAGAGACCCAGGAACAAGCACCTGCAATGTTACTATTGTGTTTGATGGACTATAGAAAGTTTCTCAAGCAACGTGACAGATAGGATACCAGGATGCCCCGAGCCTCCTCCTCCACCAGCTGAGGGCGCTCGGATGGAGGCAATCTAGAAGCATGGAGAAGGTCATCCCTGGGCTCGCTTTTTTTTGGTACAAATCAGGAGCTGATGATGCGGATGAAAAGTTGCTCTCCCGGAGCACCCCTTCTTCCCACCTGGGGCCGCTCTTTGTGTCCTGGTGGTGAAGGTCACACACCCCTGGCTGGAGAGGGCCCTTGCAAAGAAGACACAGAGGTGATGGTCATTGCAAAACAAAAACAAACAAACAAACAAAAAACCCTACCATTGCACCTGCCCCTGTAGGTGCCTGTGGGGACCTGCCTGTCAGGGTGCAGATGACAACATCTCACAGGACGATCCTGGAGTAAAATGAAAATGTTTCCCAGTTAACTACAGGCTGTCTCTCTTGTAGCTCAGTTCTTATGTCTTAGTGGCAATAAAAGTAAACAAGAAAACAGTGAAATAAGGGAAGAAGAAAGGGTTGGGAGAAAGAAAGAGAAAGAAAGAAGGGAAGGAAAGAAAAGAGAGGGAGGGAAAAGAAAGAGCCACTTATTTTTTTAAGACAATGACTGTATCTCGCAGACAGTTCTAACCCTCTTCACCTGTCACTTAATTGGCATAGCCTCTTCTAAAGAAGGCACTGGTGCTTGCTCCTACTTTCCAGATGTGGCAGTGGTCTTTTCCAGAGAACACAGAGACACAGGGACGGGAGACAATTTGATCATGGTCCCAGAGTTAGAAGGAGATAAAGCTGTTAGTCAAGCCGGCACAATCCAATTCCAGATCCTATATTCTTAAAATGTTGTGCTCTGTGCGAATAAGCCCATATTACATTTTATTAAGCACTGCTTAGCAATGGGCATTGTAATGCTGAACAACCAGGAAGTGGCTTTTCCGTGTCATGTGCGTGTCTTCCCATGCCTGTCCTCTCTCTCTCTCTCTCTCTCTCTCTCTCTCTCTCTCTCTCTCTCTCTCTCTCTCTCTCTCTGTCTCTCTCTCTCTCACACACACAGTCCCTCTTCTAACTAACATAACGCCGCTGACTTTGAGCAGCTGCTCTCCTGTTCCAAAGAGAATCCCAGACTTAAGGCCGTTGAGGACAGAGACACTACAGGCTCCAGACTGACCAAAGTGGACTCACCTCCCAGAGAAGCAACTGCTCCTGCCTCCTTCTCAAAATCGCCCTGCAGCAATCAGCCTTGCAAGCGTGCTCTTTCACACTACGCCTAAATTAATCGCTGCACTTTCAATCACAACTAAGCCATATTTTTGCATCAAGAAGGCAATACAGGAAGACAGTTAAGAGTTTTCAGAAGCAAACGGATTTGGCCATCCTGCATCTGGCGTATGCTAGTACACTGGCTCTGTGCAAATTGCTTAATTTCCAGTTTCCTTATCTTTCAAGTGGGAATATCATTATCTCCTTTGGTGTTGATGCCTGTAGCCACACAGCTCCAGAGATGGGATTCAGACAGGTTTGTCTGGCTCTGTATCTCAAAGCTTTCCATGAATATGTGTTTTCTAACTTGTGTAACCACGGTATTCGCATATACATAATGGGAACAGTAATTTGAACTTCACTGATTTGTTAGGATAACAAAACAATACGTGCCAAAATGAGAGCAGCTTCAAAGACCAACAGATTATGCAAACTACCAGAAAGACTCTATCCTCTGGAAGTTGTAAATGAGAAGATATTTACGTACAATTATCTTCCTACGTTTACTTTTGCTTTTTACTTACCGAATGTATGGACGTGAGTGATGTATGTAAATGTGGATGTCTGAGATTTCAAAATAGTCAAAGGAGCCAGACTGTGCAGAGCCATCGATTCCCTTGTCCTGAGTGAGCCTGGTTTTCTGTCTGGAACGGGACTCCATGCCTGTGCAGTGAGGGCGTACCCAGCGATTCTGGGGGGAGGCATTGCCAGCTTGAGCAACCCACACTTTGGTGGCTGCCTTGCTTTGTCTTGTCAGGGAGCTGGTAATTCATCAAGGGGATAAAGGGACAGGAGGCTCCAGGTGACTCTGATCTCCCCAATTTACCAGCCTCAGTTGCTAAGGATTCAGGTGGAGGAACCCGAGCCAGATGAAAAAAGACCCTTTCTGGTTAATATCTCTGCACTCTTTTTCCATGAATCCATTTTTAGTTCTTGAACAAATGGACATAAATAATTCCACCCATTAGCAGCTAAAAATGGACAACCATTTCTGGATCAGGAGAGAGAGACGGGCTAATTATATTAATGTAGAGTAATTATATATATTTATGTTCAGTATCCTCACTGCCGAACTGAGATAAAACTTTCTTCAGAAGGAAGCTGGTGCAGTTGATGAAGCAGTAGGGTGCTGGGCAGACAGTTGGGAAGTTTTTTCCTGTCAAACACCAACTGTCTGAAAGCAGGCAAAATGTTTCTATTAGATTTTATACCACAGGCCAGGTCAGAATAGCACATTAATTACTAACAAGCAGTCCCAAGTGATAATTATGAGGTGGTCAGCTACAATGCACAGAAACTTTCTTTTGTCAATATAAGACTTGCATTTTTTGTTCAAAAAACATAGTGCAGTTCTCTGCCTGCCTTGTGCGTGGGTGTGGGATGGTTACTAGGGAAAGATGCTCATGTAGACTCAACAGCCACTTCTTGCTCTAACTTATTCTTGACCATTTTTCCCAGATTCCAGTACAGATTTGAAGAGTCAGCGTCTAAATTCTTCCCCAAGTTTTTTACAGCCAAATTCAATTCTTTTAAAAGTACCGTTGATGCACAAAAGGAATGAGCATACTGAGCTGTCATCAGGCACATGTTCTGAGTGATCATTGAGTCCACAAACAAGATCCTGTCCCGCTCAGTTGGGTTGACTTGGGCTCACCATTCTGCACACGTGGAGTTGCTGGGTAGGGCACACTGAAAGAGCACAAGTGACAGAGTTGTTTAATTGGCCAATTTGTATCAGTTGCTCAAACTTTAGACCAAACACTTTGACCAGACAGACTGGTTAGTGCATTGAGTAGGTTAAGGTCACAACCTACTTTTCTGTCTAGAAAAAGGTTGTCCTCAGAGTCCAAGGAACACAGAAGGGTAAGAGAGGAAGCCTCTGTTTTCAGAGGAGATTGAAAGACTGGATATTTGGTAAATAAAACTATGGGCTATCCACCTCTGTGGTGTTCTGGGCAGAGAACATAATCTCTGTTAGGTCAGAATAAATGGCAGTCATCATTTCTCCCTCATAAGGTAGAGGATTAGATGAGTTAACATACATAAAACACAAAGTACTGTGTCTGACACACAGGAAACACTCAATAAATGTTCATTCCCTTAGTACCAAGCAGATACTTAATTCTTTTTAGGAGGTCCCAGTGTGCTAATTTGATAGCTTGGTTGTAGTGTTTCTGACCTGTGATTTAGAGAGAAAACAAATGGAGAAAATAAATTTTAAGCCTCACTGCTCTATGTTCATTCCTAATAATTCTAAATCTTTTGTGTATCCCCCAGCAACCATCATGGAAAGAAAAGCTTTGGACTCCTCTTCTAGTACTATCTTCCTGTCTGGCACTTCCTCTTCTATCTTTTGACCACTCCTCCATCCCTCCACCTATCCATTCATCCTTCTATCCATCCATTCATTTTCTCACCCTCCCACTTGTCCATCCTCCACCCATTCACCCATCTCTCTGTCTGTCTACTCAACTCCCGCTCTATCCATTCAGTTGCCCAGCCAGCCAGCCAGCTGGCCACTCATCCATCCCTTCCTTGAAATGTATTTTTTGAGCGCCTACTGAGCACCAGACACTGACAAGTACTGGCTAGGCAATCATTTATAAAACAAAGCTCCAGCCTGCTGGAGCCAAAGCATGAAATTGTCTTTTGGAATTTACATCCTACTCAACCTTCTGTGTAGACTGGGGGAAAGGAATAGGGAAAAGCCATTTCTTCACCCTTCCTACAAGCTTTAATGAGACTTTGAAATGTTCATTGTTACATTGCTTTCACTCAGAGGAAAAAAATTAAAACTCTGCACAGTGCAGAGGATAATTGAATAATTTTGGATGTCTCTGCTTGATAGAAAGACATTCATTAAGGAAAAATAGGTAGGAGTCCAAACTTCCCTGGATGGTTCCTCAAATAACCCTTTTACAACTAAAAAGAACAGTCTTGTTAATTACATGTTTAATGAATATTATAGCCAGCATATTAATTTTGAGTAAAATTTATGAAGCAGTGGGCTGCATTTTATATGCTGTCTTATTTTATAGCTGTTGTGAATATTAATAATACTTTGCTCTTTGCTGTTGTGGTCTCCATGTGGCTTCTCTTTATGAAGGCTCATGATGATTCTGCGAAGCAGACAAGGCAGAATACTCTTATCCTTATGTGAACCTCACGAGGAACCGCAGCTCAGGCTTTGCAAGTGTGGCAGGGCCAGAGTAAAGACATAGCCCTTTGGCCTTGAGTTCCTCAGCAGGAAATGTTTTAACCTCTGTGGACATTTTGCATACACTTGCTTGAACCTAGTGTTCAAGGTTTTACTCTGCCTTTCGTTGTACCCAAAGATGTCAGTAGCACCAAGACCTTGGTTATGGGTGTGACCTTGCATTACTTTTTTGTTCTAACTAGGAACTTCTTCCATCCGGGAGCACCCATTAGCCAATGCAGAAATACAGTGTGGTCAGAAGGAGGCACGGATCCCTCGGTCTGCTCCTAGTGCTAAGGGAGGTAAGGAAGTGTCAGGAGCAGGTGCCTGGAACTCGGCTGCTAAAGACCAAATGCTGGGGCTGCCTCTCAAGAGGAGAGGGAACTGATCAGTGTTTCCTCTCTGTGTGCTTCCTCTCTCTATGACATAAAGACAAGTGTCCCTGCTTAGACCGCTCTAGGTATGAAATGAGTTTTATCAAAGGCATGTGAGCTAGGGTGCCTCGTGTGTATTACTCTTGTCTTATTTGTTCAATAGATGTGGAAACTGGTAGGAAAAGCAACCTTCCTGATTTCCAGGGACTAAGAGATTCTAAGAACTTGAGACATTCCATGTTAAAACTGAAAATCCCAGGTGAACTGTGATAAATGGGTCACCAACAATGTGAAGCACAGAAAGGCTGTGTAACTTCCCAGAGGCGGTTCAGCTAGTAAGACGTGGTGCTGGGATTTGAAATTATTCAAGTATTTCAGCTACAGGATTCTCTAATCTTATATTTTACACTTTCCTCCATTAATGTTTTGACTCTATATGACAATTCCCCTCCATGACTGATCTATGAAAATAAAGATGTATCACTGATGTGTCTCCTAAGTCATTAGGTACATCAGGACACGCTCATGCATTTGCCCAAATGACACGTCAATAGGAAAAACTAATGAGTTTACATTCTAATAATATACTCTTAAAATTACAGATGTCCTTAGCTGGAAAGATGAGGCTGGTTTCCAGGACACAAGGTCAGATGACTGCCTGCTAAGCATGAGTCACTTACTGCGTGAGGAATAAGAATTCAGGGCACTCTCATAGTGATGTGCACCTGAAATCTCAGTTACTCCGAAGGCTGAGGTAGGATAGAGTTCAAGACCAGCTCAGGTAATGTTAGCAAAACCCTGTGTCAAAAAGGGGTAGGGGGAGGCTGAGGAGGTAGCTCAGTAAAAGAGAACTCCTGAACCAGTACTGTAATAGTAATAATAATAATAATAATAATAATAATAATACATAAAATAAAACCTAGGGAGCACGCAAAGGAGAGAGAGGGAGGCCATGAGCAAGAATGCCACACAAATGTGGGGCATTGAGTGGAAGGAATTTTAATGCTACCTAGATCTGATTTAGGTGTTTAGAAAGATTCCTAGGTGAGAAAACAAATGAAAAAGCCAACAAAACCTAGCGCATGGAGGACGCTCTGAATGAGCTGGCAAAGCCCAGAGAGAGGTTGAGAAAAGCAGATGCAAACACTTTTTCGTAAAGAAAGGGCCAAGCGATGTGATTACTAACCAACCAGACCACCTCTGCCAGGGGTGCTGAATGGGAATGATTTTCAAAAGTTTATAAATAGCTTTACCCCTAAATAAGCCCAAACTCCAAATCTCTGTTGGCTGTCTCTTACATGTACATGTTTGAATACAAGGAAGGACATATTTGCAATCAATTTCTCTAACCTGGTTCAAAAACTTTACAGAGTATGAGCCTTCATCATTATTAAGATTTTTCAAACAAAAGTCATTTGGATACAAAGTGTATTTTGTGAGCTATGCTATGCTAGAGAAAACTCATACATTATGCCCATGTTGTTTATCAACGAGAAATACCTTAAAATCAAATTGAAATGACGCCCAAACCAACCACTGTTTTCCAAGCTCCAACCTTGTTTTCCACTGAAGAATCCTGAATTCATGAAAGTTCTTTTTGACGTAATTACCAAATACAAAAGACTTGGGAAGTTTGGGTTTTAAAAATACAGTTACCCAAACTTCACTTGAGCCACAGATTTCGGAAGTACATTCGCACGGCTTGGTTTTCAAGCCAATAGACAACAAGCTGTATAATCAAGAACTTAATAACATCCATAATCACCCACAGAAATGCCAACATTAAAAACTGACAGTCCCAATACTTGGAAGTGCAATTCACAAGTGAGAAGAGACTGCATATATTTGCACAAATAGAAAGAATTTACATTTCTGTGAACTATAGAATGAGTCACTCCATATTTATATATTGATGCTTACCGCTGGGTTGTGTATTGCAGTCTAATATTTTAATTACCCCCAAATCAATCTCATTTTTCTCTCTGTGGAGGAAAATGAGCTATAGGCTTATCTATGCAAAATCTGCATGGATACCCCACTCAGCACATCAGCCCACAAGTTTCTCAAAGTACAACTTGAAGACTTCCTGCTTCAAAACCATCAGTGGTGTGTTAAACTGCATAGGCCAGAACTGCCTGGGCTTAGGAAATCATGCTGCATGTAACAAGCTCTTCTCTGTAGGTGACCTGTATGTGTTGATAATCATGGGCCTAGATGATACATGGCAAGTGGACACTTCCTCTCCTTAGGTCCTCTGTGACAGTGATAGAATTGAGTTCTGGAAGAGTGTCTTGGGGAAAAAATGCCCTTACCAGCCCAGGTTCAAATGCAGGAGGGCTGGCAAAATGCCCAGCTTAATAACTATCCCACCTTAGAAACCTTTTATTGATTAAATGTCTTCAGCACAGTATCAGAATTATCCAGGGATGGCATGAGGCTTGATTGACACATTTTGTAAGTTATAATAAAATATGCAAAGAGCAAATAATAGTATTAAGAGCAAATAATAGTATCTAAGTAGTATTTTGTTGTACATAAATTACATGCAAAGTGTATTTATTATAGTAGGCAAAGAGCTGCATTTTTCATGCTGGGGATTGAACACAGGGCTTCATAGTGATAAGGCAAGTGCTTCACCATCAAGCTGCATCCCTGGCCTCACAAAGAACATTTCTTAATATATCTTATTAACATCTTAATAATTAAACCTAACCCTCTCTGTCCTATGAGTAACTTTTCCTTTTCCTGTGTAGTACTTGACCTACAGTTCCTCCACCTTCACACTTCTCTGAGTGTCTCCACACTAACGAGTCCTGTTCAATGGCTGTGTGGGTTGTGTCACCTCCTATTAGGACACTTTTCCCCCAGAAACACACCTTATCAACACAGCTTCACACACTCCAGAAGCCTCCCTGACCCTTCTCCTCTCTCTACCAATGTGTCTGTCGAGTGAATTTTCCCACTCTCTGCTGCTACCCATCAAGGTAGAATGTTCCATGGTAATGCAAGTGGAGCATCCTCAATCCAAAACATCTTAAACACCTCAAAATCTGAAGTGTGTGTGTGTGTGTGTGTGTGTGTGTGTGTGTGTGTGTGTGTGCACGTGTGTGTTGTACTTGGGACACAACCTATCAGCAATGCACACAATCTACCACTGAGCTCTCCCTCAGTCCCCTGACACTTTTTGAGTTTCAGCATGATGTCACAAATGGAAAAAATATCTCCATCTGACTCCATGTGATGAATCAAAACAGAGGCTCACTCAAAATAGTGCACCAAATTACCTTTAATCTATGTTTACAAGATACATATAAAACATAAAAGGATTTCTTGTTTAGTCTTGGGTCCAGTCCTCAGCATATTTTATTATGTATATGCGAATATTCTGAACTTCACAAACAACAACAGAAGAGCTGAAATTTAAAACACTTCTGGTCCCAAGCATTTCAGGAAAGGAATAATAAATCTGTACACACAGGTTTCTGGAGCATATGCTTATGTGAATTTGTATTTGTCATGATTTCTCCATGGGCCATACTGAGCTTAAGGGAGAGGGCCATCTACGGCTTCCTGGATAATATCTACAGAAACACAACTCAGTGTTCTGTGCCACAATTAGATCTGGGCATCTGTGCAAGCGGGGACTTGATTGGCGCTGCCGAATGACTCGGTGACTCTACCCTTCTTCTACCTTTCAACACATAGAATGGAAATACTTCCTGCCACCTGCAAAAGGAAACTTGATTTCTCCAAGTATTAATGTCATCAGCACCAGAGCGCCTAGCTGATGGGATGCCATCACTGTGTGATAGCCTCATAGCTCAGCTTGGGTAAATTCCTGCCGCCTTCCTGTTTGTTTTCTTCTCCCCCACATTCCATTTTTCAAAACCCTCAGTAAATACATTTAATAATCAGTTGCTAGATTAGCATACAAAACTGGTCTTAACTAAATTTGAATTCAATCTTTATTTGAGGCAGCGATGGGTAATATTGACTGTTGCATAGAATTATGAGGAACCCCTGAGTCGTCAGCTCCAGCAGAGCTGAGATCTATTTTTTAAAACCAGTTATTGATTTCTGCAAATAGGCTTTCCTTGAGGCTCCTGCAGATCATGGGCTTTAGGTGAAGTGTGGTAAGGTGATGGATAGTGAGGCAAGTACATTTTCCCTTTGTTCATCTACATTCTTATTAATAATAATATCTTTCATTTATAACTCCTTTCATCCCTGAGCATCGAGAAGTGCTTTGCGGACATAATGATATTGTGGGGAGAAATCCATCACCTGCCCGCAGGTGGAACACAGAGGCTGTCTAGCCCCACCACTGGGCTGCACCACAACTCGCCATCCTGGGAGGAAGCCCTGGCTGGCCAAAGGCATTTTAAGGAGCCAATGACAGGTGCCTAAACTGGAGTGGGGCTAATCCCTGTGACCCTGCACTCGCCACTGTGTAAAGTGCTATGTAGCCACTAGTGGTCCCGAGCCCCACAACCACAGCACAAGCACTGGGGGTGCAATGGAGCTGGTCACGTCACAGAACTAATCCCCCTGAGAGCAGTGTTTATTGGTTTCCTTCCAAACGAAATAAAAAAGGGTATAGTGAGTCTGATAAGGCCGGTGGGCTGTAGTATGTGTATGCATGTGTCTACGTGTGTGGTTGCCCTTCACCTACGGCCAGGGCCTGAAGTGAGAGCATCGTTTCTTACATTGTTTGACGATGCAATGCTCCTAATCATTTTCCCTCCACCTCCACCGCCTGCTTTCCTGTTTTAACTACAAAAATTAAAAAAAGAGGCAAATATGGCAGAATAACAGTTCAGCTTAATGCATACACCTCAAAGTGCAGGATTAGTTTGGTTAGGTCATTTTTATCATTTTCCATTGTATAACTTTGGGCGAGTGGTTTCCAGTTATTATTTCACAGATCAAATCAAAGCTCCAGCCAAACAGGGCTGGTGCACCCTTGAATTCTCTATCATTAATTTTTATCTGTATCTTTTTCCTTTTCCTTGGTTGATTAGCATGGTGCGTATATTTATAAATATGTTGGTGAAAAAGCAAAGTACAACAGAGTGGTGTGAGGACAGAAAAACGATGAGCTCCTTCGTTACGACCCTTCACTCAGGTCTGTCATCAGGACTGATAGGTTATTTCTTTCCAGTGTTTACTGTGTGAGGTCGTTTTTCTCACCACTTGGACATCTTCTGAAATTTCACCATCTCCAGGAAATCTTCCCGTCTCCCTCAGCAAGGAAGTTGCTGGCTGCCTCCACCGTGTGTTAGAAAGCCACATGATGAGTCTCTCAGGGCCTTCTGCTAATTAGCGCCCAGATTGTTCCTACCCACACAAGCCACCAACTCTACCGGGGACAGGGTGTCAGTAGCTTTCTCTCCATTCATGACTTTTCTAATGCTTTCACTTCTGCAGTTTGACCTGCTCGTGTATGTCCATTCAGGTCAGTGCCGATGCTTAGAAAGCAGAGTTTTATAAAGTAAGCATGAATCTGCTTTGTTCTTCAGTGCAGGACCCAGCACTTAGCCGTATCACGGGCAAATGGATGCCAAGATGTCCCCTGGTGCCAATGACTAGGGTGCACTATTTTGCTGTGCTTACTGGGTGCAGATTGGTTTTCGACCAGCTCAGGACTGGCTGTGTGAGCAAGGCTGGTTTAATTACCTTTCCCAATGGCCGGTAAGGATCAAAGCGTGCCTGAGCTGGAATGCTGAGTGGCACCAGCTGCCATTTCTCATTTCCTTGCTGTCCTGGGCCTTGTCCGTGAGAGGCAATATCAGAAATGACGTCCACTTATCGCCACTTTTTCTCCAATGACAGTGGCTCATACCTTAAAGCACGCAGGCTTCTCCCTTCTGTTTGTGGCAGGGGAGGAAGTTACGTGCTCCCTGCCGACTTGACTGTCCTCTCTCCAGTTGATGCAGCAAACCCAACTGCTGCTGGAAGAATTCTACCACGAGTGTGCTGACCACGTAAAATAAGTGAGTCTGCAGCTCCTGAGTGGAGTTGCACTGAAGGAATGGGGTGGGGACTGAGTGCGCCACTCAGTCAGCATAGAAATGAACGCACCCACAAACGACCGAGGACACAGAGGGCCTTAGGCCAACTGCCTGACATGCCTTGCACATCCACCGGTCGGCACAATCTTCATGGGAGTCCTTGTACTCCAATTAGGGGACCAAGTGAAAAGATTAAACCTATGCTTTGCTCAGGCCACTAACACACAATTTCCTGAAAGACACAAGGAAAAAAAAAGCCTCGTAGCAGGAATTACTGTACTTGGTGTATACAGACCTAACTCTTAAGAACAGTGTCTCTCTGATTTTCTTTTGACCCTGAAGCCTTTTTTTCTTCTTCTTGTCTCATTTCTAAAACAGAAAAACTTTTCTATAATGTGCCAGATGCAAGCAGAACCTTCAGAAACTGACTAATTTTGACCGATCTCGACCATCTACCCCTCACCTTGCTCACCTCTTCTCTAACCTTGGGTACTCAGGAAATGAGGGAATGAACCCAGCTGCATTCTCTGCGGCATGGACAGCTGAGAAGAGACCTGAAGGGTCACCTGCGGGGCCGCCAAAGCCCTGCTCTGCTCTGTGCACGTGGGCGCTTTCTCAGGAGGCTTCTGTGGGGTGAGCTTCTTGAAGTGGAGACCAGTTTGCAAGAGGCAGTCAGAGGGGTGGAAGTGGACCGCGGCAGCGAACTGCGCAGAGTGTGTGTAAAGGAGAGATGGGAAGGTGGGTGGAGAAGAAAGTGCAGTATAACTGGGTGGGACTCAATGCCAAGGTGGACTGTCTACCCTCCTACCCCAGGGAGCCACACCTCAGGCCCAGCTCATTGAGATGTGGAGGCCGTTTGTGCCACCGTCTTTCCATGTATATTTATGTAGAACACCCAGCATCCCTGCGAGGCGCTGGGGCTTGTTATTTTGACTGATTACAGGAGAGTGACTGTTTTGTGATGGCAGCAGCCACTCATTAACTCGGGCGAGCCAGACAGAACCCATCAGCTCATTCCGACCGCATCCTCCCCGGAGGTGAATATTCAGCAGGAATTGATCTCCTTAATGAGAACACAGACCATGCTGCTTCGATTAGCAGCAGTGGAATTTTAAATAGTTAATTATGACGGAGGTCATCCTGTGCACATCGTGTGTGCACAGGTGAGCAGGCATAAGCCCACGAGTGGCTCCTTCACCAGCGAGTGGACCTGGGCTCTGCAGTGAGCCTGGGGAGATTCCAGGGAGCAGCGCTGAGCCACCACTAGTGGCAACAGGAGTGGTCCTGTGCAGCGGGACCCCTGCAGGGGGGCTCTTCAGGATGGCCCTTGTGCTACCCAGGGGTGTTGGGCTGGCTCTGTCCACCGTCCCTTCCCTGTGACAGATGGGCCTGTGGAACATCATGGAATGACGAAGATGAATGCTGTGGTCTAGGAGGACGGACCTGTCTGTTCAGAACAGAATAGCTCCCGTTTTAAAAACTTGGCTGAAAGACCTCCTTCCTAAAACCCAATGAACATAATTAAGAGTAAGCTGAAACGGACAAGAAGACATGATAATTGATTGTGGCCTTTCTGCCTGGCAGCTGCACTTAATTAACCTTTAGATTCAAATATCAAGTGGTGTCTGCATGGAGAGGCATGGAGAAGGAGCTGCCTGACCCCACTTATCTCTGCTCACTGGAGGGACAGGTTCAGAGGTCACCTTGGGCTGGGCCAAATCTCAGCTGTTCTATCCCCATTCTTACCTAAATAGCACTCACATGCCTAGAGTTTCTCCTCCAATCCCCAAGCACCTGAGAGCCTCAGCCCTGCTGCAGCTGTGAGTCATCATGCCCACAGGTGGAGGCCAGGCCTTGGCTTGGTCTCCCTCAGCCCGGCCTTGTGGAAGGCAGATGAAGCCTTGATCCACACGCCAGGAGGTGTGTGTTAAGGAAACAAGGCAAAATAGCCCTGCTCTGGTCTCCTTTGTCTCTCCAGCTACAGAGAGCAACATCGTTTGTGTTAATAGCACTGCAAGGACAAAACCGGCAGCTGTGAGGTCTGCATGGGGACACAGAGGAGTGTGGCCTCTGCTGAGAGTTGCTGCGCATGTTGAACCCAGAAACAGCCAGCTTCTTAGAATCCCCTAGTGGCTCAAGAGAGCTGGATGCGGTCCTGGGCCTGTCAGTCCTCACTGAAGGGATGACCCTGGCGAGGCCACCACGGTGCAGCTGGCTTTGAGGTATGCCGCTGGGGAAGACAGAATATGTGGCCAGGGGTGCACAAGGTGGCACTCGGGGTGTGGTGCGGCCCCACACACCTCCGGGACTAGGGGGAGGCCGGTGTTCAGCCCAAGCACAGCTGGAGCTCTTTATGCTACATGGCCACTCAAGGGCCAGTAGGAAACAGCAGCGGCACAATGGACTATCTGACGTCCCTGTACAGCTCAGCAAAGTCCGCTTCTCTTCTCCTCCTGTCACTTTCTGGGTGTCTGGCTTCAAGGAGAGTCACTTTCTTGATCAGCCGTAGGGCAGGTCTGAACTGAGATGTGCACTTTGGAGACTGGTGCGAGTGTGTCTCTTTCTGGTTAAACTTTTCCTGTCTTCTCTGGCCAGATTTCAAATGAGAATAGAAGAGATAAAAGAAGAAGAAAAGAAAGGCAGAAAGAAAGGGAGGGAGGGAGGGAAGGAGAGAAGGAGGAAAGATATATTTAATAAACTCAGTATATAATATTACAAGCCATATTTCAAAAGGCAAACAAAAATGATATGGGAAGGAGAAACGGAAGAGGGGGGAAATGAAAGGAGGGAAAAGCAAGAAAGGAGAGAAACGTGTATATGTATTCAGAATGTCAAGCTTATTGAATGTATTTTCAATTCACACTGTTCTAAACTGGTATTTTGGGGGACAGAGCCCATCATAGGTTAAGGACACTTGCACATACATATGTATCTGTATCTGTACACACACACCATCTCTTTTCTCCTGTAATTGTTCTTTTCATTAGTATACACCTGCAGTGCATAATGCCATTTAACGTGGGGCCTGGTGTGTGTACATATTGCATCTCATTATTTTTATTTCCCCATCTCTTCCTGAACCCCTCCCGACTCTTCCCATCACCACAAAGTCCACTTTCCCATTTCCTATCAAATTCATACCTAATTTTTGTTTTTGAGACAAGGTCTCACTCTGTAGCTCAGGCTGGTCCTGAACTATATAGCCCTGGTAGGCATTGAACTCATGGCAGTCCTCCTGCCTCAGCCTCCTAAGTGCTGGAATTACAGGTGTGTGCCCCCATGCCTGGTTCCCTAACATATCTCTTATGTTTTCTTCTTCAAGGTATTTCTATCTTGGGTTTCCCATATAAGAGAGACTATGTGGTATTTAAACTTCTGACATAGTTTCTGACTTACAATGATTCGTCTCACAATTTTTCAACGATACAATGGTGCCAAAGCAATAGATGTTGAGTGGAAATTGTAGTTTGCACTTTGAAGTCTGGTCTTCTTGAGAGCTGGAGATAAGTGATGTCACGATCCCGTATCTCAGTGCTGGGCAGCAGCTTCTATCTGTTGGATAGAAGACTGACATTCACAGTGATTCCTGGCCAGTTAGTCTCAGATTCCTCCAAAACTGGACACATGACTCCCCTATTGCTATCAAGCAAGGACACTGTGGTGGACTCACCATCCTGCTGGGATTCATGAATAAAGAAAATGTGGAATTCAGTTGTCCACCAGAAAATTGACTGATATCATAAGTAAGCACTGAAGTTAAAAATATCATATGCGAGTGAGGACCAAAGGAGTGGTTCTTAAATATCAAATTACATAAGAATCACTCCAGGAGCTTGCATGAATTGAATGTTCATGTCCAATCAAATTTCATAGTTTGAACTCCTCGTCGTGTTGCAGTAGGACTGGGAGGTGAGCTATATGAGAGGTAATTAGGTCATGATTGTAGAGCCCTCAGGGGTGAGACTGAGGTCTTCGCCAAGAAGAGAGCACAGAGTTAGATCCTATTTTTTTTCCTTCAATGCAAGGACACAACAAGTAAAAGAGTCCTCATCAAGAACCCCATTGGTACCATGGTTTTGAACTTCAAAAATCCAGAACTGCGAGAAAGAAATATGTTTCCTTTGAACTCTTCAGTTCACGATAGTTTATAATTGCAGCCTGAGCTAAGTCAGGGCTTTCTAAAGATATACTTCCTAGGACACTATGCTCAGAGACTCTGCTTCATTTGATCTGAGAAGGGGTCCAGATCTCTCCACTTTCAGAAAGCTACTGAGATGATTGTCTTACAGGTGGTTCCCAGGTTTCAAGGCAAGCATTCGTGCACATTGATAATCCTTCTTACTTCTTGATTTTTCTGAGAATATGTCTCCAATAGCTCTGGACCAAGAACATAGGTCTAGTTGTAAAGGAACAGAATGGACTTTGCTTTTCAGGATACTACAGTGACTGGGACTTATGTGAGAATGTGTGTGTGTACATGTGTGGGGAAAGTGAAGAGTACAGAAATCCACTCTAGAGACCTTCTTTTTCTCTCTTCTTTCCTTTTTCTCCCCTGCATACTAAATATGGCAGGTGAAGGTCCTTCAATGCCCTCCTAAAGAGGTCCTATCCCAATTCCAGACACTTGTGAATAGAACTAAGTTTCATTCTGTGATTTTGTTATATTGTATGGCGCAGTTGATGAAAGACTAGAAAGATGACGATAGCCTTCCTGTGCGGACTTAGCAGCATCACATGGGTGCTGAGCGGTAGAAAACAGCAAGATGTGGTGGCACAAGCCTGTATTCTATCACTTGGGAGGCTGAGGCAGGAGGATCACTGTAAATTTGAGGTCAGCCTGGACATTTTTTTAAAATAAAAGAAAAAGAAAAGTAGAAAACCTCCTTCAGCTGGTGACAGAGGTGATACTCGGAGAGAGTAGAAGCTCCATGGGGAGGTGATGGGTTGTTGCTCCTTTGAAGATGAAAGGAAGCACATCCCAAAGAATGTCAGTGATCTCTGGGAGCTGGAGCAGCCCAAGGCTGACAACTGGCTGAGAATCAAGGACTTCGTTCCTACAACTGCAAGGAATTCAGCCTGAAGCCTTAAGAAGTGTAGAAGTACAGCTTCCCCTGAGCTGCCACGGAAGTGCCCAGGCTAGAAAATGCCTGATCCTAGCTTGTGAGATTCTAACCAGAGAACTTAGCCAAGCCCCCTGGACCTCTGACCTATAATGAAGTAATAACCCATTCCAAGCCACCACATTTTTTGATACTTTGTTACCCATAAGAAAACACTACTAGACTTCAGCAACACCAAATGAAGAACTTTGCTCTGTCCCAAGGAGTCTCATACCACAGACGAGGCCAATGGTCAATTACAAAGGACGTACAAAGTATTTAGTGAAGAAATAAGCGTAGCCGAATGGAGAACTGGAAAATTCAACTTGTGGCTTGCTGTGCTGGGGAGTGGAAGGAACTCAGCAATTCTTTCAGCGAGTGTAAAATGGGCTGGGCCTTTGAGGAAGCATAGGATTGTGTCGGGCAATATGAGAGGATAGACAAAAGGCAGAGAGGTCTGAAGGTGCTCATCAGGAGGTGTGAGGACCCAGAGTCAGTTGTGGGCAGAGTTCATAATACACACAACGACCAAGAGGTGATGTTGGAAAATTAGGCAGCAGGAAGGAGGTGAATGATTTTTTTACATCATCCTGAAGAGTCTGGGCAGTATTTTGCATTTGTGCTGTGAAATGTTATGTATTTTAGAAGTAAATCCTCTGTGTTGTGATGAAGATTTTTAAAAGTAGGTAGAGAGAAACTGACCAGATTTGAATTTCTTTCTTTCTTTCTTTCTTTTTTTCTTTTTTTTTTTTTTGGTTTTAGGGTTTTTTCACATTTTATTGATATGTGTAAGTGCAAAATTTAAAGTTTACATTGATCTTGAGCATTTTGTGCACATACGTATCATGGCAAAGTTATAGATCCTTCCCCTCTCTCCTTTCAAACCTCCCCCTATGTGACCCCCAAGTTCCCATTATTTCCCACATTAAGTTCCATGAAATAATTGTGATCTGGGTTTCTCATAACAGAGAAACCATTTGATATTTCACCTTTTGCTTCTGACTCACCTGACTAAGCATGATGGTCTCAAGTTGCCTTATTTGCCTACAAAAGCCTCCAACCTATCTGACTTTATAGATGCATAGTATTCCATTGTGTATAAATACCAAAATTTGTGTATCCATTGGTCTGTTGATGGGTACTATGGTGTCTTCCACATTTTGGCTATTGTTAGTTGTGCTGCTATGAACATGGGTGTACATGTATCTCTGTTATGTGTTGTTTTTAACTCTTTTGGGAGTATTCCCAGGGGAGGTATCACTGGATTGAAAGGAATATTTACTTCCAGTCTTTCGAAAGTCTTCCATACCGCTTTCCATATGGTTGTACCAGTTTACATTCCCACCAGCAGTGCAGGAGGGTTCCTTTTTCCCCACAGCCTCACCAGCACTGATAGCTGTTTGTGTTCTTGATATACACCAGTCTCTCTGGAGTTAGATGGTGTCTTAGCGATGTTTTCATTTTCATTTCTCTTATGGCTAAGGATGTTGACCATCTTTTTACATATTTACTGGCCATTTGGACTTCTTCATCTGTGGACTGCCTATTCATTTCTTTTGCCAATTTTTCAATAGGGTCCTTGATTTCGAAGGGCTTGTGGGACTCAGGAACACAAATCTGCCCTTCTACCATGACTATAGTCACCAAAGATCTAGCACCTTTCTACTAAGGAGGAGGCCTCAGAGAAAGATGCTTGGGAGGCAAGAGCCGTGCAGCCTAGGCCTCAGAAAACCAACTGTCATTTTGCATTTTTTGTACAGTTTCACATCCCAATTTGACAACTGTTAGGTGCCATGGTTTCCTTTCTGTTCTTTCCTACCTTCCCCCTTGTCTTAGTTCCTTTTTCATTGTAGAACACCCACAATTTAAGGGAGAAATGATTTATTTTAGTTTACAATTTAAGAAGGTCTCACACAGTTCATTCATGAGTGGTAAATTGCCAGCACACGGTGGAGGTCTGACCAAAAACAGCTCTTCACTGCATGGCAGACAGAAATCCCAGTAAAGGAGGAACAAGTCCAAGTCTGGGAACTAAAGCAAAGACCAGAGATTTCCCTGGAAGAAGCTGTTACATTGTTTCCCCTTCCTTCCGTTTGTTTAGTTCAAGTACCAGTTGGACTGCACACACCCAGGGTGCTCATCTCTGATTTTCTGACAGGCAAATCAGTGACATACACCCCAGAGCTCTGTCCTGGGCATTTTTTAACCTCAACATGTTGACATAATTCCTCTAACAGTCATACTCCTCCCTTTATTTATTCTTTCCTTTATAGTCAAATACAAACTTTATACCATTCTACCCAACACAGAGGCCAGAACATGGACAGATTAATCTCCCTGTGTCTGTTCTCCCTAGCCTCCTGTCTTTTATCTACTGACGGATTCACCCGGCACTCTATTGACCCATCAGTCTATTTTCCAAAGAAGACCTGTTGTTGCGTCACCCACGTGTGATTTGATCCATATATTGCATATTTTTTCTAACTTTAACGAGAACATTCTGTTCGTAATCTTTTGTGTTTATAATTGCATTATTAGTTTTATTTCGTATGTTGCCTGTAGCTATTCATTTGTTTTGGTTGCTGGGTATTATTCCATTGAGTATACACACTGTATTAAATTCGTACATCCTTCAATTTTTCTGTCTGAGCAAACATGCAAGAGTTCTCTCTCTCTCTCTGTCTCTCTGTCTCTCTGTCTCTCTCTCTCTCTCTCTCTCTCTCTCTCTCTCTCTCTCTCTCTCTCTCTCTCTCTCTCTGTTGCTGTGTGGCCAATGCTTCCCTCAAACTTGCCACCCTTTGGCCTCATCCATGCAAGTGGTTTGGGTTACTGGCTGCAAACTTCCTTCTGCAGAAAACATTGGCACCAGCGCTAGGGCAGTACATGTGGACTGAATAAGTGAGGATAGGCAGAGATTAATCTTAGGTAAACTGTCTGTGATCAATATTCAAAACGTTTGGCTGAGGAAATATTTTTGGTCAGTTCAGACTGGAACCATATGCATCTTTCTGCTCTTTTTCCTGCTGGACCTCATCTTGTCTCCATCCACTGGAAAGCCTCATGGAGCTGTGGCCAAGGAGGACAGGACACAGCCTAAAACTTGAAGTATCAGTACAATCTGTGCACTCAAGAAGAGAAGAAGAGGACTGCTTCCTGAATGGAAGTACAACTCTGGGCCAAACCCTGCTAGATTCTGCTGAAAAGGGATGGCAATACTTGAATGAACTGAGGCCTTTGGGCTGCCCATCATTCTCTCCTGGGCAAGGTTCCTATGATAGCATGATGTTTACGAGAAGGACAAGGGACAGGCACAGATGTTCTGATGGCAATGATACATAATTTTTTCTTCTACTCACATAGGTTATTTATTGGAAAAGACCCATGCAACAAAAGAGAGATTAAAAAGAAGAAAAAGAAACAGAAATAAAAAGAAACAGAAATTTATTGATGTGTATATCTCATAAGTGCATGGGGACATGTAGGAGATGAATAATTCTTCGGGAAAGGCCTTTGAGTCTCACCTTAGATGGCATCTTCAACAAAGAACAGTGTATTTTTAGAGAAGTGGTAAGGCAAAGGAAATGGACTTGGAGTCTCCAGAGAAAGCAACTTGCAGTAAGGCAAATGAATGGCAGATGAAAACTGGTTAGTAAAGCTTGCGTATCACCTCAATTCAATGAGTAGAGTTTAAAGTTATTTTTGGTGGTTAAATCTCTGCATTACATGGTGTAGTGAGAGGACATTACCCTTCCTTCCTTCCTTCCTTCCTTGCTTCCTTCCTTCCTTCCTTCCTTGCTTCCTTCCTTCCTTCCTTCCTTTCTTCCTTCGGAAATCTATGTTCCACTTTTAAGCAAATAAAGGGAAAGCAGAAAGCTTTGATGTATCCACTATATTTTAATTGTCTTCAATTCAATAATCCTTAATATTTTGCACTGGCATATTCTGACCTTTCACACAGCTGGCCACATGTGGATTGGATTGATTATAGTATTGTATTGTTCTGACACTTGTCATAGACCGATTCATTACCAGATGCAGGTAATAAATCCCTCCTTGAGAACACAGTAGGATATAGGGCTCTTCTTTACTATATAATACTGAGAAAGTCTGACTGTCCCCTGTAGGGTTTAGAGTTATGAGAAGGTCATTTCTGACCAATTCCCTTAAAAAATATGTTACAAAGCAAGGTGGAAAAGAGATTCTTTAATTTTCATTTTTATTAGAAATTATTTTTGCTTTTAATTTCTCTGTCACGTGGACTATTATGCTTCCAATGGGTAATAATCATTATCATTTTTAAAAATTTCATCCTCAAAAAATGTTTAAATCTTCTTTAAAACACTTAAATGTAATTTTTCTGAGCTTTATTTTAATAATGAAGTTTGGCCTTATTTAGGGATCTGGCATAAACTGGTTGTGTACAGTGTTTAAACTAACTTATTGTATTATGATCATGTGAAACATTTGTTTTTAAGATGTTGAACATGAACCAAAATATTATTCAGATCACGAGAAGTTCTTATATTTTTTCTACATCCAAGAAAGATATTATCTATCAAAAACAAACTAGCATTCCCTCTACCCAGCAGAGTCCATGCTGCATGGGAAAGTTAAAAGGATTTTATCAAGAAAAATGGTTTTTCTATTACTTCTTGCACTAAATAGCTGAGTGACTGAGGACCAGGTAGGTATACCCTCTCTGAGCTGGTGAAGTAGGTTAAGTAACTAACAATGGAACTATCACCTTTGGAAGATCCCAGCCCCCTTCAAATGCAAGAAATTATCCAAGGCCTAGCCTTCAAGGGACCCTTTTAGAATGCTGAAAATGACCAGAGAGCTCTGGAAAAGTTCAAATGCAAAACTATGCATTTCTGCATTAAAGGATCTCTCAACTTTTTAGCTTGAAATCTAAGTTAACCATGAGTTAAATTTCTGCTGAGTAAAATGCTCCATTATTAAAGAAAAGAAAATTCTTCTTTGAGGTATGTTTATATTATATTGAATCACTTTATAGCTGACCTGATTTGAAAAAAAAAAAAAAGAGTGATTCACATTTCCCTTCCGCTTTCCAGGTGCTTCCACACTAACCCTTGTAGAATTCTCTAACAGCCTGTGTCCTACAGTCAAGCAGGGTGTGGAGTTGGGTGTTGAAGGCCTTGGAGAAGCAGGAAGAATTATTTCCTTTGTCTAATTCAGTGTTTCTCTACCTTGACAGTTGTTGAGATTTTTCCTCACTATTTATTTATTTATTTTTTTTTATTTTAAATATGGCACTAGGAATTGAATCCCAGGCTGGGCTTTCTTACTGGGCTCCATCCCCATTAGCGCCCCCACCCCTTCCTTTTCAGATGGTGCTGGGAATTGAACCCGGGGCTTTTCTACTGGGATCCATTTTTACCGTCCCCCGTCCCCCTTTTAGAGTCAGAATCTTGCTAAACTGCTCAGGCTAGGCTTGAATATATAATCCTCCTGTCTCAGGCTCCTAGAGTGCTTGCTCGGACGACAGTTGTGCCCCACTACACTATTCACTATTAACACTATTGACATTTTCATTCAGGTAATTCTTTGTTATAGAGGGTCATTCTGTGTATTGTGGGATATTTAATGTCACCCTTAGTCTCTACCAACTAGATGTCAGTAAAATGACACTTTCCAACACCTATGCGTGCGCGCGCGAGCGCACACACACACACACACACACACACACACACAGTTATGATAGCAAAAACATCTCCAGACATTACCTAAGGTTCCCTGTGGGACACAACTGCTGCCTGTGGAGAACACTTGATAAGAAATCGGGAAACTGTAGTCCATGATCCAAGTTCAGGCAGCTACCTGCTTTATAAATACACTTTCTTACATTGAAATATAGCCCCTTGTCCATTTGTTTACAAGTCCTCTATTGCTGTTTTAATGCTGCCATGGCAGAGTCCGGCATTCGCAATGAAGACCACATCCATTCATCCTGACATACACGTAAGACACCAACTAGGATTGTTTGGCTTAAGTTTTTGGACTTTCGGATGTTGTTAAGGAGACAAGCTTTCAGTAGATACCATAATTCAGATTTTAACCCGCAGTGTTCTCTTAAGCTAGGTCTGCGCAATAGAATATTGTCTCCTAGTGTTGGGTAGCGGTAGCAAGTTGCAGCTTCTAGCTGGCTACTTGATCACAAGGTCAAACCACAGAGCCTCCTGTATGCTGCACTGTTAAGCTATGATCTTTGGTAATTTAATTGCATTAAATATCATTTCGATTTATGATACTTTTACCTTATGATGGGTTTCTTGGGAGATAACCTTACCATAGCCAAGAAGCATCTCTATTACTCTCTAACTTTTTAATGAGAAAGATCATGAAGTCCTACCATAGACTAACAATACGTTCCCTGCCTGGCAGAAAAAAAGTGAAGAATTGATAAACGAAGTAGCAAGGAACAAGAAGACTCAAGTAACCACAGTGCTAGTAATGATATAAACACACTTAATTTTTATTACAATTAATCAATTTTTTCTGAGAGCTTTCGATGCATTGTATTTGATTTGATTTTTCAATAATCTTACAAAACAGATAATAGATATTATTAAAACTATGATGCATGTTAAAAATATTTTTAAAATGTGTTACAGTAAAGTATACATTTTGTTTAACATTAATATCTCTCTAAATATTTGCATTCAGTTTGAATAGACTTAATCCCTTGTTCTTGCCACTTTTGAAACAGTTCTAGAAGCCTTCTTTTGTGTATGTAGTTGCACTGTCATAGCTACCTCAGTGTCGTAAGTCCATTCAAAATGTTTACCTTAATGGTCATTTTTTACTTTGGGGAGGAGTCAGAAGTCACACAGGGCCAAATCCAGTGAATGAGAAGAGGATACATCACAATGTATTTCTAAGTTTGCCTTTCCATCAGATGATTTGCAACATCAGCATTCACTGTATTTTTCATCACAACTCATTAAGACACTCACAAAAGTAATGTTCCAGAACTGCTTTAGGAAGTACGGGACAAGATAGAAATGTTTGAAGCAAGTAGGAGTATTTTGAGGGAGATTAATAGAAATGTGACTTTTACTGTAAGCAGTCTGCAAAATGTGAACATTTGCTGTATGTTTTGATCACCCCTTCTACTGAAGTACTACTAGCCCTGTTTGGTAGATAAGTGCTGTGTGCTAAAGGTGGGTGCGTGAATTGCTAAGTTCTTTGAGAACTTGGAATATCGCCAACATCTCTGTTCTACATCTTTCTACTTTAGCTTAGAGCCCTAGGTGATAGAATAACCTTAAAAAAATCGACTCTAGCTGATTAACAAATATAAGGATCCCATTGTAACAATTTCTCTTGAAGAAAACAAACTATTGCTCCTTCAGTTTTTAAATAATTTTAATTTTTAGAAAAAAATTTAAATGAAGCACAGTCATGCCTTCCAGAGTTTAACAGCATGTCGGCTTCAGGTAGAATCACAGAATCTCAGGAGCCCAAAAGGTCACAGACTCCAATTATCTATGCAGTACATGAACCTGCACCAGAGACTTCCTGCTGACTACAGCTTCAATACCTTAGTAACTAGTGATGGTAGAGCGTGTGTCTTCTGTGATGACCTACGCTGCTATTGAATAGCTGTGACTAAAAATTTCTCCTTCTCTTAAGATAAAATCAATAAAAATCTATTTGTCTTAATTACTTTTTAGTTTCTGGAATACAGTATCCAACACCTACAACGTGAGGGAAGAAAGGTTTATTTTGGCCAACAATTTTAAGTCTCAGTCCATTCATAGGTGGCCTGTAATGGTAGAAACACATGGCAGAAATTTAGCTGGAGAGAAGCTATTCAACATGGCAAACAGCAAGCTGAAGGAAAGAGAGAGAGAGAGAAAGGGTAGAGCTAGCATAGACCCTTCCAGTCGTGTCCAAGTGACCCACCCCTTCCATCCAGGCCCCACCTCTTGCAGCACAGGAAATTAGTGGATCAGCCTATGATTGATCATCTTCTAAATATGTGTCTTTTGGAGACATTCCAGATCCAAACCATAATATTCTATTACTAGCCTCCAAAAGATTCATGTCTGATTCCTATGCAAAATGCATTTAGTCCATCTTCAAGAGTTGCTAAAGTCTTATGAGTTCTGACACTGCTAAAAAGTTCAAGTCCAAACTCTGCAGTGGTTTAGATCTAGAGTGTTCCCCAAATGCCTCATGTTCCTATGGATACTGTGTACTGTTAGGAGGTGGGGCCTGGCTGGAAGGGGCAGGTGCTTGGGGCTTGACCTGGAAGGGTATTTGCCGATTCTGCCCTTCCTCCCTAACTTGACTTTGCCCTGCCATGTTGCTGTAAGTTTTTCTGTCTCTGGAATACTGGCTCTGGCTCTGGCTCTGGCTCTATCTATGGTCCCACCATGTGATTCCATCATTTTCCAGGTGCCCACCCTTGAATAGACTGAGATCTTCTGAAACTGTGAGCTAAAATAAATCTTTTCTCCTTAAGTTGTGAATGTCAGGTATTATTCCCCAGCAACAAAAAGTAACTAAAGCACTCCTCTTTAAGACTCAAGGCAAACTGTTGGCTGTGAGACTCTGTGAAAATTAAAGAAGAGCTCTAACCTATATTTCCAAGAGACAATGGCCTAGGGTAAACATTCCCATTCAAAAGGAAGAAATAGGGGGATAGAAGGAAATTGGACAAAAGCAAAAGTGTAAGCCAGCAGAACAAGCACCAAATCCCACAGTTTGATTAAATCCTATAGTTCCATGTCCAACAACATGGTGCAAACTGTGGCAAGATGTGAACTCCAAAGTCTTTGGGCAGTCCGGTTCCCATGGCACACCCTTAGTCTGCAACCTCAGATCTTTTCTTTTGGGCTGGCTCCACTCATAGCCTGTGCTTTTCCTTAGCAGATGGTCTACATTCCTGATGTCTCCGAATTTCTGGGGTCTCCATTGCACTTATACAGCTTCTGGTACCTTCCTGTCAAGATCAAACTACCTGGTCTCCAGGGCTTCTGAAATCTTGGTGATATCCTTCATGACACCCCATTTTTTTTTGCATTCTCCATGCCTGTGAAACCACACGGATGACACCAAGGCCTGTGTCTTAGATATCTGTTCATTGCTGAGACAGAACATACGACATAAGGGACAAAAGGTTTATTTTAGCTCCTAGTTTCAGAAAGTGTCAGTCATGTCATGGGCAGCCAGAAGTGGTGGAAGCACATGGCAAAGGCATAGCTGAAGGAATGCCGTTCACAGCATGGCAGACAGGAAGCCGAGGTGAGCAAGGAAGAATGGGGCTGGCATAAATCCTTCCAGATTACATCCAGTGTTCCATGCCTTCCAACCAGCCCCCACCACTTAACAGCACATGGCTTTGTAGGTACTCCACAACATTCAAATACATGAGGTCTTTGGGCAACATCTCAGATCCTAACCGTAAGAGCCTGACCCTAGCTTAAGCAGTAGTCTGGTCCCCTGGGACCACAGCTGCAGCTGTCTCCAAGCACCTGCACAGCCGAAATCTGGGTGGCTGAATTCTAGCAAACACTTCCATATTCAGCCTAACAGTCTGTTCTAGAGTACTCTTCTAAAAACAAAGTCTTAAGCCAGGCATGGTGACGCATGCCTGTAATCCTAGCCCTTGGGAGGCTGAGGCAGGAAGAGTGCTGTCAGTTTGAGGCCAGATTGAACTACAGAGTGAGACTCTGTCTCAAAAAAAAAAAAAAAAAGATCAAAGCAGAGTCTTTTGCCTTTATACCCTTGAATGACTAATGAGTGGGGTCTTGCTGATTCCTGAGGTGCCCTCAAAGCATCTTTATCTCTAGTTCTCCTGCAGTATACCTAACTTCTTTCTAAGGCTAACCTCTTCAGCAGCTGTGGGCTCCTTTGTCCCCGCTTTGCAGTCTCTTTTATTCTGGAAATAGTATAGACTTTTTACAACTTTTCCCTCTGCCATTTTTTTCTGGTTTTCAGTACATAATTGGATAAGAGCCACAAACACTATCCCCATGACAGCATGAACATTGAGCTGCCTTGAAATGTTCTCCCCCAGATTATGTAGTTCACCACCCTTAATCTCAGTTTCAGGAAAAATCTCAGGTTAGAGGGAAAATGCTGATACTTTTGAGAGGGGGGCAGTGCATAACACATGGTTTTTAGACCGATTGCGGATGCAGTCTTGTTTCCCATCTAAAACTTCTTGGATTTGTCCTATACAGTTCATTCTTCTGTTATGTTTCTGGTCTTCTGAGCTCTGACCAGACTCTCCCATCAAGCTCAGCTCATATTCTAAGTCTTTTCTAGCTGGCATCTATAAATCTTTCCAAATTCCTGCTGCAAACCACTTCCAAAGGCCTCTACCACGTGGTCAGGTAAAATCACAGCACTGACCCCGCCTACTTGGTACAATTTCTGTCTTAGTTACTTTTTAATTGATGGGAAGGAATACCCAACATCTATAACTATAGAAAGGAAAGGTTTATTTTAGCTCACAGTTTCAGAAAGTCTCAGAGCATTCGTGGGCAGTTGGCAATGGTGGAAGTACATGTGAGAGGCCTGACTGGGGAGAAATTGTTCATGGTGGGACAGGACAGGAATCTGAGAAAGTGAGGAAGAGTGTAGTTAATATTTATCATTCCAGATCATACCCCAGTGATCTTCTCCTTCTGAGTCAAGCCCCAGTGACATCTGCCCTTTCCAACAAAGCTCTATCTCTTACAGCACTGGAAGTCAGTGGATGAACCCATGATTTGATCACCTTCCAAACATGAGGTTGGAAGGACATTCTGGACCCAAACCATACATCATATACTTCGTCCTGGGCCTGGAGATGTAGCTCAGTGGTAGAGTGCTTGCCTAGCATGCATGAGGCACTGGACACAATCCCCAGGACTATAAAAAGCAAAACAAAAAGAACTCAAGTCAACCTTCTATCACTTAAACTCTAAAGAAGGAGACTCATCCCACTTGCTAGATGCAAATCTTTCTATCTCCTGTTAGCAACAGAGTCTCTCTTGAATGTTCTTATGTCCATTTAGCTACTCTGCCAGATTCCCATTTTCTGAAACTACGTGGTTTCAAGAACTCCTGCCATGCTTAAGATTTCTGTCGTGAGCATAACCTATAGCAGCTTACCTACATCTTTAAATCTGAAACATGACAGACACTTCGCTACCAATCGTGCTTCCTAAGTTTATGTTAACTTTTTTTTAAAGCAGATTCATTATGTGAACTCATCACGAACTTACACATAGCTAAATTCCCTGCAGGTGGTGACAAATGCTGCAGCTCAGCTCCCTAGTACTCAGTGTCTGTTTTACAGATGTTTCAGGATCTGATCGTGTGATGTTCTATTTTTCTCACTTGAATGTCAACTTAGCAAAACTACCTCATAATTCTAGCCTCTTGAGATATTTTTTGCATCTTAACTTTTGTCTTCCAATTTATTTACTATTCCACCTGGCTCCAGTCATCCATAAATTTTGGCAAATTTGGTTTTTGTATTATTATTCAAGACACTAAAAATATTGAAAGAGATAAGGTTATAGATAAAATCGTAAAGCCATCACCAGAGACCACCTTCCAGATTGCTGCTAAGTCATTAATCAGAAACTTTAGGTCACTGATACTAAATTAATTACAGGTTCACTTCATAAAACTATGATCCAGTTCATATTTCTTTACTGTGGACAAGAATACTTCAATACTTCCTTAAATATTTGAAGATGCTACCACATCTTGTACGTGTGCTTTCTTTCAAACTGCCTCCTTGCATTTCAAATTTGCCAGTTGATTTACTTATCCCTGCATTCATAAATTTTATTCATTTATCAAATAGTGATGGACAACTTCCATATGTCAGCCACTGCTAAATGCAGGAATTACAAAAGACTCACATTCCAGCAGTCCTTTTATAGGTCCACATATGACTGGGAGAAGAGTTGGGTTGATTACTGGGGTAGAGATGCAACAAATGTCTCCCTAGAACCCAGAGAATGGGCCTGCCACCCTTCCAGTTGAAGAAGAATAAACAGGATTCACTGTGGAAGTGATTGTTCAAGTTACTGCTTGAAGAATGACAAGCAAAATTCCAGGTGGACAGGGCAGAGAAATTAAACCTGTAAAGGAATGGTCAAGATAAAGAGGAAATACGTTAAATAAAGTCATTGTTCTATGCCAAACAGAATGGTATCAAAGAGTACTTTTAAACCCACTGGAAATTTCCATGTATGCAGACTTTGGTTAAGGAATTCCAATTTTAATACAGATGTCTAAATCGTGATAAATCTGTGTCAGTTCATAAGCTATGCTAATGTCCTTAGCAAGGTAGGAAATTCACGCTTTCCTTTTGCTGTGACTCTTTAATCAAGTACGTATGTACACAGATCACTGAAATCGCCAGATGTATTAGGTTGGGCTCTGTGGACACTTGCTCTAAGATGGAGATAAGTTATGAGACTAGACTGCTCTTAAGAAAAATACTTGTGATCAAGGAAGGAATCAGAACTGGGCCAGAGAATGGTGGATATTCTTGCAGGTGTTCCAGGACTCTCAGCCAATCCTGAGGAACTGAGGTGGCCTTCCAAATTGTCCCCACACAAGAGTGGTAGCAGATCTTTATACTGCCATGTAGCTCAAATCCCAGAATTGGGTTGCATTCATAAAGTAGTGTGACCTCAAATGAGGCTCCTCCCTTCCATCACTGGACAGGGGCTGAGAAAGTCCCCTAAGCAGGTGGGTACTCCACTCACCCAATCCTCCAACTGCGTAGGTTGTAAATTTGCTGACTTACATTATGGAAAAGAATTGCTGAATGTATCAGTGAAAGACATAGAAAGGTTTATGTAAACAGAGGTAAAGAAGTACACATCTAGAAAGAAGTGGGGACACTCTCAGAGCGAGACACATTGTGGACTGTGGCTGGGGGCTTTCTATGGTCTTTCATGTCTCCAAGACTTCTAAGATGTGTATTCCTTGCATCTGTTGGGTTACTCTTGGTCAATGAGATTGGAAAGCAAGCTGTTTGCATACACCTGAAGCCTAGAGACATGCCTCCTACATAATGGTATGGCTTCCCTGAAGAGGAGGTGAAGGGGAGAAAGTGAGACTCAGTTTACAGATAAAGAACACAGGCTCAATTTACAGGCTTAGAAAGAGGTGTTTCTTTGAAGTGATTATCCTGGAAGCAAAAACAAGAGCATGAATCAACCTGTATCCTGCCCTGTAGTTACCCACTGGTAATGTTTTAGTTGCTTTTCATTGCTAAGACCTGATACCCACAACTTAAGGGAGGAAAGATTTATTTTAGCTCACAGCTTCAGGAAGTCTCAGTTCACTCATGGGCAGCTGGCAATCATGGAAGGTTCTGGCAAAGCCCTGGCCTAAATCAAGCGGTTTACAGTATCGCAACAGGAAGAAGACGCCAAGAGGAAGGACACAGCTAGTATATACCCTTTCAGGACATGTCCTAATAATGTGTCTTTTCCAGGCCAAGCCCCAGTGATCCACCTTTCCGAGCAGGCCACCTCTTAACAGCATGTGATTGAGCCCAATGATTGGATCACCTTCCAAACAGGAGGCTTCTGGGGGATATTTCAGATTCAAAGTATAAGAGGCAATAAAAAAAAAGTTTAAAAAAAGAAACCATAATGTCTGAAATATTTTAAAATCTATCTTGCTCAGCTCCTACCAAAGGGTTCTGTGACAATGAGGCAATCCTGGACCTTATAACAGATGCACCTCTCCAGGCATTCCTACAGATGCAACCTCTTTAAGCTGATATGCATCAGCCTCCCTCAAGTGAAGCAAGAATCTTCTGTCAAGCTGAAGGGAATGATCTTTCAGATTGAAACTTTAGATATGGAACATTAGGCATAATGCAGGTGCTCCCGGAAGATCAGCGGGGAGATACGGAACATTCTCAGATAGTCTCATTTTCCTCCAAAACTACTTTTTACATCCTCAAACTCTTATTTAAAAAAAAAAAAGACACCTTCTCAACCTGGTTCCTCTCTTGGACCTTGCCCACTGTCCTCCTCGCCTAAACAAACTCTTACCCTTATCGTTACCTCCTCAGTAAACCAGCATATCTTATACAACAGGAAAGTACAATTTTTGAAAAGTATGATTTTTCTTATCTCTTTTCTACTTAACTTCATTTTCTGTCCTGTTCACTTATACGGAAGAATGTCCCCAGGAAGGGCTTTGCTGAGAAACTTCCATAGCCCAGACTCCTGGAAGTTGGAGAAAAGTGCAGCCTAACCCTAAAAGGGTGTCTGGGTAATGCCTTGTGGTGGTACTAATCCACAGAGGGAAAGAAAATTTTAAAAATCACAGGAAAGGAATATCACGTGCTCAGTCTTGGACCTCTCCCAAAGGTGTGCTCTGATTCAGGTAGACTGATTTCTTGCTTTCTTATTTCATCTGTTCATGAGGCAGCAATGCTGTATTGTGTTGGGTATCCATTGCTTTAGCCTTGCTTTCTTTATATCACAAGAGGATAATCTATGGGCTGTACTTAATTCTGTAGCCAGTGAGGTAGTCCTGGGATTTCTTGGCCACTGATAAGCTACAGTAGGAGGTGAGAACGTTGGAGAATCAGGCTCAGGTGCAAGTAGCTGTCCTACGTGGTTCATTGACAGGGTGGGGTCCTGTTTCCAGGCTCTTTGTCACTTGCTGAAAGAATTCAGGGGGCCATTTGGGACTAGCTGCTGCCTCTCCAGGCCTCTGGAGACCCCAGTTAGAAGCGTTTCAGCCATGCTGGCAGGCCACTGCCCTTTTGAAGCCTCTAGCGACTCGAGCAATAGCAGCATGACAGCAAAAAGATTCAATGATGCTAATATTAGGTGCCACAGGAGCCCATGTTTTTATTAAAAGAAAACTACATTTTTCTGGCTAGTGTGGGCTCAAGAAAAAAGCTTCAGGGTGGACACTGATGGGCTGTGCACTCCATGTGGGTGGGACAAGAGGGCGGCTTGTTCAGTCTCAGGAGTTTTCTGGCCTGGTACCAGGAAATGTAGAACTTGATTGGTTCCAGAATATAGGCAAAAACTTGGAGAGGCCCTGCCCATCTGATTCCTCCCTATTCAGTTAATTTCACATTTTCCCTAGTCCCAACATTCCATGCCAATCCTGCTGGTTGGATTATTTTTCTGGTCCAGCATCCTCAACACATTTCTACACAAGCAAACACACCTGCCCTCGTGGAATTCTCTGCACTACTGGGAAAATAAAAGCATGTGTGTCCCAATTATGGGACAATATATACAAAAAAAGCATAAACCATTTTCCCCAGAACCTTTTATTCTTGGGTAGTCCAGCCATCCAAGTAACAATTGCAAAATGCTGGGGAAAAATTGGGCCTCAAGAAAACCTGCTATACATGCTGCACAGTTCACAATTTCTATGACTGGCATTTTTATTCCAGTCTCTGTGTGCCTGGGTCTGCTTCTTTCAGACGCTGAATTTTTTTTCAGCCTAATTTCTCTGTCCCTCTGTGTACCTGCTATTTCAGTAAAGGATTAAAAGAGAATAAAAGCACAAAATGAAAATGGGCATGTGTATCTCAGCCTCCACAAGCACTCCCAAACTTTTGAGTTCTACCTCTGAAGGCTCAAACCTTTTTAATTGTTCAATTCCCCACCCTGCCTTCCAAGGGAACAGAGAATCTGTCTGTGGACAGGTTCATTAACAAATTAATAGAATAATCAGCAGGGCTTTGTGTGCATTTTGGAGATAAAAAACCTGGTAACAGCATTCTTTGACTCTAATGGGATGATAAGCACTGAGTATCTGCTCTGTGGCTAAGCTAATCACACAGATAAGGAGGTTGAATCAGTCCTGAGTTCTGCCAGGTCATTTGTAGCTGGAGCTGTATTCTGTAGAAGCAAGGGGAGCTCAGGTGGGGCGACTGTAACAAGGACCTGCTGAAAGAGTGAGTGGGAGGCAAGTGTGAACTCTCCAGCAGGCTGCTCTGTGCCATGTGGGTAAAGGCCCCCAAGGTGCCTGACGAATTTGGGAGGGCTGCTCTGAAAGTCCAGAAAGAAAAGAATGTTTCCTACTCTGACTTCCCGACCTCCTGTTTTAAATTAATTGAGTATGATTTGCTTTTGAAACTAAAGGATGATTGGCTCAAGTATCTTTCAAACAATTGTGAGGAAGCCTTTGGCTCAGGTCACCGGCATTACCTGTGCCGGTGTCCAGGAACGGGCCTACGCAGGTGGTGGCTGCTTTCCCATGTGGCACACTGTCCTGCACTTAGTGACTGGCTGCTGGGCTGGATAGCATGGTCTAGGGCAAGTAAGAGCAGGCAGGCACTGTCGGGCGGTGGGTGGTCAGGCATTCGTACCTCATAACACAGAAGACATAGGAAGAAAAATTGTTGTAGAAAGGGTAGAAATAGACCGAGGAAAGGCACCTTCGGCCTTTCAGACGTGTGTGCTTCACGAAGGCTTGATTACTGGGCAGAATTCAGTCAGCAACTTTCAGCAGCACATGATACCAAAGCTGGTACAAAATTTCCGAGTTCTTAGTTAAAACTGGGTTGATTTAACAACAGAAAAGTGTGAGGACTAAGCAATGTAGACCTTTATTCTTTGTTCTTTAAAGTATAAAAGTCTCTTTTTCAAGCTCTTACAATGGCCCAGAGTCTGAGAAGAAGGGCTCTTGCTTCTGTGAGCAGCCTGGGTTCCCTTCTCCATCCCAGTACCTTTTTTGGATCTACAATGGCTAATCTCATTCCATGCATGATGTCCACACTCCAGGCAGAGGAGGGGAAAAGGGCAAAGGTTGTCTTTTCTTTCAGAACTTGTCCTGGGAGCTGCACATGTTCTGGACACCTGAGTATCATTGTCACTGGGCTACATGTAATCAAAGGGAAGTCTGGAAATTCTTTTAGAATTTCTCCTTCCAGGAACAAAGGTTGGCAACAAAGATATGGTGGAAAGGAGGGTCTAAAGATAGTGGTTGGAGAGGCAGGTGGGCACCAGAGTCGGCAGGGATTTTATTCTAAGTTTGAATTCCATTTGAATCTTGGTGAGAAGCCATAAGGGTTTTAGCAAGTGCTCAGCATATGGGAAGTCTGCAGGTGTTACCACGGCAGGGAACGGAGGAGGCAGGGGGAGAGGGGGAAGGAGCATTAGTGCATAAGGTGGAGTGATGGGGATAGTAGGCAAACTCCAGGCACCAGAAATGACAGAGAGGGGACAGCACTGCCGAGGAGTCAGTAGCAGAGAGTGATGGACAAAACGGCAGAAACATCATGACCTGTCTGGGGGAATTTGTGCTGGAGCCAGCTCACCTGTGTCCAAGGAGACACAGGTTAGAGCACGGAATAGTGGAAGCAAGGTGTTGTGGGCTAGCTACTGAGCTTACTCGGTCTGAAGATCTGACGTAGGTCTTCTCAGTAGATAGTTACTGTCACGCAGCATTAAGATGAACTCTTATTATCTAAGATTTAAATATGTTCCCTAAAGCTTAGGTGTTGAAAATTTAATTTCACAGTGTTGAGAGGTGGAACCTTCAAGAGATGATTAAGTCATGAGTATTCTGTTGATGAACGGATTAGCATTGTTATCACAGGAGGGAGTTAGGCATCTGGGTGAAGGTTTCTGATCGAAGGCTCAAGTTTGGTCCCTTCCCTCTCTGCCTTGCTCACTTCCTTGTCCTCTTTCCTCCTCCATAGTTTGATGAATTGTGAAGGCCCTCACTAGATGGCTACACGAACTCTTGGGTTTTCCGGCCTCCAGAACCATGAGCTAAATAGGCCTTTCTTGTGATGAGTTGCCTAGTCCCAGGGGCTTTGTTACAGTGTCAAAAAAGGGATGATGATAGCCTGGAGCAATACAAGGACATAGAATCCTACCCAGATCTCGGCTGTGAAGACGGTAACCAAACTTGAGCAGAGAGCGAAGGCCTTCCCCCTAGAGTAGGCACAGCCTTGTCAACATTTCCAAGAAGGCACAGGAAGAACTGTGAAGTGAATGTTGTAGTTAGGATCTGGAGTGTCCCCCAAAAGTCTTATGTATTTTAATGTTAGGGATTGTCTGTGGAGCCATGTATTGTTGGTGGATTGGGGTCTGGCCTGGATTGCAGTTGTTGGGAATAGGGGCGTGTGAGTTAAGACTAAAGGCATGTGACTTAAGACTAAAGGCTTATGAGTTAAGACTAAGGCTGTGTAGCGGCCACACCTTCGATACCCAGATGCAGGAGAGACTAAGACTGGGACTTGGACTACTCTTGATTAGTCTCACTTGCCTGTCTGTGTGTGATGTCCTGAGAAGCTGCCTCCACCTCTCTGCCTCTGCCATGTACTTCAATTGCTGCTGGCCGCCCCTGCATGGGCTGTGACCATATGAAACTGTGAGCTAAAATAAACCTTTCCTTTTCCTAAAATTGTGGGTGTCGGGTATTGAGTCACAGCAACAAAAAGTAACTGAGACAGTGAAGGAAGCTTCAATCTACAACGTCCCCTCAAATCCTCATGTAACTGGAGGTTGTAGATTATCTATGGATTTCACATTCTGTTGGAAGGTAGGGCCTGATGGGAAAGGGTGGATCACCGGAGGCAGGGTCTGGAAGGATATACTCTTAACCCAGCTTCTCCCCATGCCCTCCTCCTTCTGCATATAATGTTGTAAGCAGCTAGGCGTTTGGTCAGACCGTCCCACCATTGCCAGCCAACCATGAATGGACTGAGGCCTCCTGGAACTGTGAGCTAAAAAAAAAAAAAAAAATCCCTTAAGTTGTGAGCATTGGGTGTTGTATTTGAGCAATGAGAAGATGATTAAGACCCCTACAGAGAACATTTTCATACTGGACCTTCCTCTCCCTACTCAGTCCACAAAGCCTCCGCCTCCCTGCCTTGCTGGTGCTGAGCTGCCAATTACCACATGATAGACAGGCCTCCAAAGAGAGAAAGTAGAACCATTAATAAAACATCAACACTATAGGCTTCCAAAGGAGCAAGAATAAATAAATGAATACATAATATTAACTATGTCAATGCATTTTCTTTTCTCCTCGAGGTCTCTAAGGAGACAGAAAATCCCAAGGGACACTGACTATAGGAAGTGAGTTGCAGGCTAGGCAGATGGAGGAGGGTTCAGATTAGATGGCAGAGGGGACAGAACTGTTCCCTCTGAGGAGTAGCATGGGTGGGTGCCCAACTTCCTCTCAAACCAGAACACAGCTGACAATGTCCCTGCTCTTTGCCTCTTCACTGCGTCTTTCCCAGCTGGCATTTCTGGCCAACTTTTGCAAGATGGGAGAGGGAAACTTCTCCTTCACAAGGGAAGTGACATTTAGATCAATTCATTTCTTACAGGGTAGTGTGTCAGGGGCTATTGATTTCTGTGTCCCATGCCTGGTGGGAGCAGGGGATGGACTATGACACCTGTCAGAGCTTCAGGAGGGGCCCAGCTCTATGGCACCTTGAGTGGATTATGCTGTTTCTTTCTCCACCTCTTGGAGAAGTCTTGAGTTGTGAGCAATACAAAAACCCTTTGCACTGATCCACTGTGCAAACTTCGGTTCATACAGGCTACAGCCTCTAGAAAGTTATGTAAATTTAAAACTTGCAGACATGAATGCAGTGTTGTTCCATTATCCTCCTACAAAGGACTGAAAAAAGATACCCTCCCCCCCACACACAGAAAAGATATTTACGTGTAATTTTTTTAAACCTGTGTTTATATACCACCCAAAGGGCTTCATCAAGTGATTACATTAAAGGTTTTGAAATTTGAGTATTCTGGGCTATCTCAGTGGACACGAAATATAATTAGATGTAACCATATAAGAGGAAGGGAGAGATTTTATGATGTAAGGAAGGTGTCTTAGTTACTTTCTCCTCACTGTGACTCAATATGCTCAACAGCTACAGCTTAGGGAGGGAAGGTTTATTGTAGCTTACAGTTGCAGAAGGTCACAGTCCATTCACAGATAGGTGGCTGGAAAATGATGGAAGCACATGGCAGGGTTGGAGTGGGGGGGCATGGCCGGAGCCAGAGCTCCAGTGGCAGAGATCCTTACAGCATGGTGGTACAGAGAGACGAGGAGGAAGAGTTGAACCCGCACACGCCCCTCCAGGTCAAGCCCACGCCTCCACCCATTCCAGCCAGGCCCCACCTCTCAACCGTACACAGTATGCATAGGAACTTGAGGCTTTTGGGGGACGCTCCAAATCCAAACCACCACAGAATATAAGGAGGGAGAGAGATTTGAAGCGTGTGGTCGTGAAACTGGGTGATGTGAGCAGTAAGCAAGCACAAGATGGTAGAGGTGAAGGCTGAGTCCCTGGAGAATGCATGGTGTGCCCTGGTTTGGCTCGGTGGTTTGATCTCACATTTTTGGTCCTTGAACCATGAAAACGTGTTCTACTATAAATTCCAATTATAACATTAGCGCAATAAAAAAAATTAGTTAATGGGCCCGATTTTCTTCAAGTTTTGTACTACATTGTTTTCTTTTCAAATTTTTGAAATACGATAGCATTCACAGATGAATGAAGAAATTGTCCTTAGTACTTTGTAATATATAGGAACAGGCACAATGTCTTTTAGGTCTTGTTATTCCTCCACTGATAAAAGAAAAATAATGCCTATAATCATCAGATTGTTTTAAAGTTCAAATGAAGTCAAGTGGTCATAAGTCATCTCCAAACTGTCTAGCACAGTGAAAAGCTGCATGTAAAATCTCATTAGATTTGTTAATCAATAGAATGGCCTGAAATTAATCATTCTCTTCTTTCTCTTTCTCACTTTCTCCTTCCCTCTTTTATACTTTGTTCTCTCCACACATACTTAGCTGTTTATTACCTGTGGAAAATAATTTTATTTAAAGGTAACAATAATAGCTTTATAATTATGTCTTACTACTTTATATTTGACTGAGAAACTTTATATACACCACCTTATTTGATATGACATTTAATATGGTCACAGAATGGGGATTATACTTCCCATTTTGAAGCTAAAGAATGTACTCTGTCCTAAGAGAAATAGAAATTAAGTCAGAGACTTACCAAGGATAACGAGGACATAAGCAGTGAGCTGGTACTCCGACCAGGATCTTTAGAACATGTGAATAAAGAGTGAGGCTTTTTCTTTTGTCAATCAATGACAAGTGAAGAAGCACTTTACCTGCACAGGGGCCTGGGATTGAGTTCTGACCTTGCCCTTTAGCTCTGTAACTTTGATCAATCACTTAACCTCTGTTGACACTTCCTTATATAACAAACTGGGACAATAGCATATGCTTCATGGGCTTGAGTGGATATCCAATATCGTATGTTTAGGAGATATTCTTGAATCTGTCCCAGGTACCAAGAACTTTATTTATTTACCTTATTTATTTTAGTTTTTTAGCCTTCTGTGCAGATCACTAGATCAAATCGCAGGCTTGACATCTGACCTGCTTTTTGTTTTCCTTTCAAACCAACAACATTCAAGTTTTCTCTCTGGTGAAAATTACATTACAAGATCAGCCTTTGGCCACTTAAAATAGGAAAGGAATTGACTTATACATTCAATGATATTTGTTGTACCAACTGCACTGTATTAAAGCTACAACCACCCTTGGCAGATGGTGAGGGTGCTCCCAGGCACAGGTCTGTTGGTCATGGCCGCATAGTTGTGGTGGGTCCTCTTGGAGTTTAGCTAAAGAAGGGGCCACACTTGGGTGCTCCAAGATGGCAGCACGGTGTAGGCTTCAGGCTCTGATCCCAGGACCCCTGGAGGTTTTGGCCTTGCGAACGTTTCATGGACATATCCCTGGCAGGTTGGTGCTTGGGATGGCCTCCTTCACTCATTGGCTTTGGTCACACTAAGTGTGTGATGTGATTGCATTGCCTTCTCCAAGCAAGTAGCTGTGGGGCAGTCAGCTGCCAGCTGAGCTACACCAGAATGGAAGGTTTGGCGTGGAGTGCTGTGACGGTTTCTTTACTGACAATTATGCTGGTGTCAGGGGAAAACTAAAGTTTAAGTCACCCAACAGTGGTATCTAGGTGAAAAGCCCAGCTTTTCTTTACTATTTATTGAGAAATCCTTGTATCAATTCAGCTTAAAAACCAGAGTCCATTTTTCTTGCTATAACAATCTACTTTTAGGAAGACAGGGCCACCAATTCTCAGGAGAATTCCTAAGTCTATGCCTGTGTACATGAGGTATAGGCAGTTGTGTGCTGAGTACTGAAAAAGGGTCTTCTACCAGATGACCACAGTGATTAGTCATTACTATTATTATTACCTTTATCATTATCATTTTGAGACAATATCTGGCTATGTCATCTAGGCTGGTCCCGAATTCACTGTGTCGCCCATATTGGCCTTGAACTCACAGCAATCCTCCTGCCTCAGTCTCCTGAGTGCTAAGATTACAGATGCATGCCACCATGCCTAGCTTATGTGGTCCTGGGTGACTGAACCCAGAGCCTTAAGCTTGCTAGGCAAGTGCTTTAACCACTGAGTTATTCCTCCAGCCTCTGTCATTGTATTTTTGATGTCACCTCCAAACTTTCCCCCAAAATATCTTCCTTCCACTCAGTTGTAAAACATTGAGTAATATCAGATTGTGGTGTTAATGTATCATTTATGAATCGTGCTCTCTTATTCTGGAGTTCTGCATTAATTCCGAAAGGATTTTGTTAGTATGCAGAAGGATGAAGCCAGCTGCTCTTACAGATCATGGACCTCCCCTGTTAGAGAACTGGAGAGGTGATGTTGTTAAGCATGGCTATTGTCTATGATGTAATCGGCTTGGTCAAGAGTGTTGTCTATCAGATCTACAGGCCCAGGTTTCTTCTCTGACATACTAGTGTACTTTTCTCTGGCCAACTTTAGTTTACATTAATTTGGCTTAGAAAAATATCTCTGCAGGGGACCTGAGTCTCCCATACTGGCAGGTCAGGTTCAGCAGGTTTCCTGGCACAGGGGGCATGAGTCTGGTGGAACCAGACTGGCAGGAGATTGGGATGTAAGAACAAGACACTAGGGGCTTCCACTTCTGCCTGGAGACAGAACCTCATTTCCTTTGCACAGGGTTGCCAAGGGAACCACCTGAATCCCATTTCTCGCTATCTGGGAGCTCTTTCTTTTGGGGAGACTCAAGCTGCTTAAATCTGGGTTGGCAGCCTCTTTGGCTTCCGAGATCCTGACATTTCTGAGGCCTGCCTCTGGGTGCACCACATGGGCATGCTCATAGCAGCATGCAGAGCTACAAGAAAAACTTAAATTTAAATGTTAAAAAGCTTTTGTTCATTACCGGTGGCATTTCCCCCCCACCCACCCCCATTTGTCACTTGGAGCAGAGCTGTGACTCTTTTAATATCAAACAAATAATAAGCTCTCTCTAAAGTGATTTTTCTGACAAGGAGCTCAATATATTAAACTTTATCTATATTTTAATAGCCAATTTCACACCAAACTGCCTTCTTAATAATGTATTTACCACCTGGGGATATTATTCCAACCCATCTGGAAAGAATTGGAAATTAACTGTCCCTAAACTGAGTCTGTGTGTACTTTGCACTTGCTGTGGAAAACAGCAGTGTCATTGCTGGGGAGGGGTTCTTGGAGGAGGGGCTGCCACCTGGGGAGGGTGAGATCTGGAAGAGAGGCGATAGCAGGATTAAAGGCGAATTCTGAGGCAAAGCTCATCTTCTGATGATCTGAAAAGACCTCCTGCCAGATAGGGCAGGGGTGCTGGGAGCAAGTAACCATCCCATGGTGTCTTAAGAAAGGACTTCCTGGCTAGAGAAATGGCTGAGCAGTTAAAGTGATTGCCTAGCAAACCTTAAGTCAAGTGCTAAGTACCTCAGTTCATTCCCCAGCACCACATAAGCCAGCAGGCATGGAGGTGCACACCTGTAATTCCAGCACTCAGGAGGCTGAGATGGGAGGTTTGCCTTGAGTCCAAGGCCAGCCTGGGTTCTATAATGAGTTCAGGACTAGTCTGGGCTGTAGAGCGAGACCCTGTCTCAAAAAAAAAAAGAAAAAAAAAAAAAAGAAAGAAAAGAAAAGAAAAAAGAAAAAAGAAAAAAAAGAAAGGACTAGCAACTAGGACTAGCAATAGTTTGCATGGGACAAGATTTATTACCCTCTGACCTTTTGTTTTGTCATCTCTAGAAAGAAGGCATTCAGCTAGATGACTCCAGAGATCTTTTGTGTACATGAACCTCATTTTCAGAGTGGAGGTTTAGGGTTTGTCTTAGTCTGTTTGGCCTGTTATAACAAAGTACTATTAGCTTGCTACTTTACAAGCAACACAGATTTATTTCCCACAATTCTAGAGGTTGGAAACCTCCCCTTCAAGATATCAGCAGATTTAGTGTTTCATGAAGGCCAACTTTCTGGTTCATAGATACGGCTGTATTTCTAGAAAAGGTGAGAAGTCTCTTTTGGGCTTCTTTAAAAGGGCACTAATCCCACTGAAGGGGACCCTGCTCTATAATTTCTGCATTTACCAAGGATGACACCTCAAAATATAGTTTGGGGATTAGCATTGCAACATACTTTCAGATAACAACCAGATTCTCTTCAACAAATTCTCTATGTATGTATTAATCAGATTTTTGTCACTGTGACAAAAGTACCTGAAAATAACAGATATTTCAAAAAGAAGAAAGGCTTATTTTGGTTCATTGGCTTAGTTATTTCCTCATTGCTGTCACTCAATACCTGATAGCTACAATTTGAGGAAGGAAAGATATATTTCAGCCACCATTTCAGAAGATCATAGTCCATATATAGGTAGCTGGCAATGGTAGAAGCACACAGCAGGAGAAAGAGCAGGAAATAGGCTACTCATGGTATGGTGAAAAGCCAAACAAGGCAGGAAGGGCGGAATGATCGTATACCCTTCCACGTTGTGTGCCAGTGATCTGCACCTACCAGGGACATGCTCAGTTTTCCTCCCATTTTGAGCTATGCCCCAGATATCCTCCCCTTTCAAGTTACATGCCCAGTAATGTGTCACACAACCGTAATCTGCAACATGCCCCTAATCTACCATATCCCTATAATCTACAATCTGCCACATTTCACTCTTCTTCTACTACACACCTGCCCTCTACTACACCTATAATCCACCCTTCCTGACCAGGCCTCACTTTTTTAAAAGCACATAGAATCCACAACAACAAACCACATGAGACTTCGGATGAACACTCCAGACCCACACCATTACATTCACATTTTCAAACATTTCAGGCGTGGTCCCTTGGCTCTCTTATTTCTGGGGCTGCGGTGAGGCAGAAGTGCAAAGTGGGCAGTGAGCAGTAGAGCAAAGCTTGTCCCATATGGTGGTCGATAAGCCTGGAGAAAAAAAGGACAGAGCTGGAGACCAAATGACGATCCTCAGAATGATTCACACTGAGTTTAGGCCTGCATTCTTATGCTTTGGATTTTAAATGCTTCTCAAAATCTCATGTTCTGAAGACTGGGTTCCCAAGGCACCAGTGTCAGAAGTGAGACCTTGGCAGTCATGTTCCCAAGATCCTACTGGGCGTCATCCTCCAAGTTTCCTCCACGTCCTAACAGGCCATCAGATTCTGAATCCAGAAATCCATGGGCAAAGTTACAGCCCTTGTGATGTAATCACCTACCACAGGCCCACCTCTGAGCACTAGTGCTCTAGGGACCCAGCCTTCACCACATGAGATCTTGGCGGGCGTTTCAAATCCAAACCATAAAAGTACATGCCAAAATCTGACCAAAAAAAATGGCTTTAGAGATGGTTGTTTTATGCTCTTGCTCACTCATGAAAATTGAAAAGGACAGAGGCCCTAAAAAAGATGAAGAGGAGCCAGCCAAAGTGGTACAGGCCTACAACTTCAGCATGTTGGAGGCTGAGGTAGGAGGCCTAAAAGCTCAGGCCAGTCTGGGCTACATACTGAGGAACTGTCTCAAAATCAAACAAGTAGAAAGGAAAGAAGAAAGAAAAAGAAAGCGAGAAAGAAAGAAAGATTAAGGAAAGTTTGGAGTAGATAAACATGCTTCTCATTAGAGAGGGAGTTGGAGGGTGCATAGGGTCATAGTAGTCATGTTGGCCAGTAAAGATACCACAAACAAGCTCCACTCTCATGGTGGATGACATGTTTGCATATTATTCATTACATGTGTTGTGAGTTATGTAATAAAAGGAATGGTGACAGAACAGACCTGGAAATGTTTCTGGGAAACTCAAACGGTCCCTAGGAAGACTGGATATTTTAACTGGGTCTGGAAAGATGTATGAGTGGCCACAGGACACGAGATTAGAAGACAGATGTTGGCAAAAGCGTAGTGTCTTGTGTTATCCGACAGGGTACAAGTAGCCAGGCAAGGTGGAAGAAGGATTGGTTGCCAGATGTGGCTATGTAGGTCAAGATTCCAAGAGTGAAATAATACCTGAATTTGTGAGACAAAAATCAATATTTTAAAAAATGTACAAGATCTTTGAAAAAAAATAAGATCAGCTTGATGTGACTCCTGTGGACCCACCAAGGTCAGGGAGTCTTCCCTCAAGAGTGGATTATGATGTGCATCCCCACAGCCATGATCTCCACTGCTGTGCAAGTGTCCTGCTCACAGCCTGCTGTCTGAGGAGCCTGTGAGTGTCCCAGCTGTCTCTCCTAGGTTCCCAGTGCTGTCTGGGCTATGCAAAGCAGATGCAGATGGGAGAAGGATACTGCTCAGGGCAGGAACCCTGCTCACCGGTGGTCTTCTGAAAGGGCAGGGCATGTGACTGACCAGCACAGAACAAAGAGATCCACACGGGATGGGAAACACACGTGGTGTCTGGTGGCTTGTGCCGATAGCGCAGCCACAAAAATACCAGGCAGCAGTAGTTCTCCAGTCAAGTGTCTCCTTCCTCTTTCTGGGGCTTTGGGAGAGTGCACTCTTATGTAGATGTGTATGAGGACAAGGGAACAGGAGTGACAGTGTACTGGCTCCCGGGTCCTGGGGACCCAGACTCTCAAAATAATCAGCAAACAAGAAGACTGGCTGTGACAGACAGGGCAAGGAGGAGTGGGGTGAACAACTCTTTAATTCTGCAGTTGGAGGGCATGCAAGGCTGACAGGTACCCGGGGACCCCGAGATACCAGGCTCCCTGACTTAATCAGACAGACAATGCTAGCTGCCATGGCTGAGGCCGCACCAGGAAATGTGGGACAATAGGAGATGGGTCCTGAGGGCCCTGTGCTGCTTCAGAGATAATAAACTATATAAAAATCTGTCACCGAGTGATAAGTGATGAATTAGAATCAATTATGTGTTTAAAATAATAGACATCCCCGTCTTCTCTCCTGGAAGTGTGATGGTTTTGACTGGCCTCAGAGGGAGCAACAGAAGAGTGTTGTCTTCCCTTCATGGTGCCATCTATGCCAGGCAAACTGAAGTCATTACCTAACAGATTTTACTGGCAAGATTGTTTTGTGGCTACAAAGACCTAAAAAGTTAAGCTTCAGTTTTCATCTGTCTTCCCTTGGACAAAATGCCTTTCTACCCTATGTCAGGACCAAATCTTGACACAAATGATTGGAGTAAGCAGGACTCAGAAAACTATGTGCTTTGTGCCTGTTCTAGCTTTCTCTTCCTATGGCAAAATGCTTGAGCTAATGAACTTAGAAAAGCCAAGGTAGGGTTTGTGTGTGTGTGTGTGTGTGTGTGTGTGTGTGTGTGTGTGTGTGTATTTATTCACTTTTTATTTGTGATACTAGAGCTCAAGTCTAGGGCCTTTGCACTGGGATACATCTTCAGACTATTTTTCATTTATTATTTTAAGACAGGGTCTTACTAAGTCACTAAGTTACTTAGCTTGAGGTCAAACTCCTATCTCAACTTGGAATTTCAGAATTGCTCTACCACTTCCAGCCGCAGGGCTTATTTTGACTCACTCTTTCAAAAGTTCCTGCCCATGGTCAGGTGGTTTCATGTCTGTGGGTCTGGGGTGGCCTATTATAGCATGGCAGGAGGGAGTGGCAGCAGAAACTGCTTACTTTCTAGATGCCAGAAAATGAAGAGAAAGAAAGGTGGGACCCCACCTTCATCCCCTTCAAGTGCATGCTCCCAGTAACCTAACTTCCTTCTGCTAGATCCTACATCTTCTAAGTTTCCACCAAGTCCTGGGGTTGCCACAAGCTGGTAGCCAAGCCCCCCATGAATGGGCCTTTTAGGAACTCCCTGAACCTGACTATAGCAGTGTCTTTGTATTTCCAGGCATACAACAAGTTTGATAACCCTATCCATGACAGGTATGGACTTTAGTTAAAAATACGTTACTGTCTATGTAGAATTCTCATACCAAGAGAATTTACAGTTGTGAATTTAAATTTGGTGTGTCTGCAGAAGGAAGCCAATTCCATTCCTTATGTCTTCTCTGTTTCCCTGCTCCTGTTTCCTTAATCATTTAGGAACACAGTTAACATGTGAAGAAAGAGTCGGGGGAGAAGAAGAGCTTTTAGTGACTTATAGCATTTGGGATTCTAGTTGCGACTTCCTGTATTCTCTCTTATTACAAATATTACCATTACTATCATTACTACCGGCCATCATTATTAGCAAGAGCTTGCGCTCCTAGGTCAGAGTCCTCTGCTCATCACTGAGCATGATCACGGTCCGTCCAGGTTGTCATACAGTCCAGCTGGGGCATTGTCCCTCTTGCCTGTCTGCACGTGCACTTCTGTCAGTCTTCAAGTGCCCACCACCTTTGCCGTCTCTTCGGCTGAGTTCCCTCTGACTGCTACTTGCCTCTGTAATATGAAATGCTCTCTCATACACCATCTTGGTTGCAAGTCATCGACTGGATTTTGGACATAGCAAAGTAACAGTCAGCCATAGCATGGATTTCATTACCCAAGTATGCAGTTACTTGCTGTATGACCTACCAAGAGATATTTTCCTTTTTTTATCCTCTTATTTTTAATTTTTTGTTTGTTTGTTTGAGCCCAGGACCTTTGCACTGAGCCACAGCTACAGTCTTTGTTGTTGTTGTTTTGTTTTGGATCTTAATAAGTTATCAAGTTGCCCAGGCTAGGTTCAAATTTGTGATCCTCCTGCCTCAGCCTCAGTTTGCCAGAGTGCTGAGGTTATAGACTTGCGCAACTACCTCAGCTATTTACTTTTTTAAAGCCTCAATTTCCTCAGCGGACAAATACATAATAATAGCATTCTACTCTTGGATAGTTGTATATAGAAAATGAAACCAGGCATGGAAAAATCACTTGTGTCCAGTATATGTTCCATAAATAGTGATTATTGGTAATTCTTTCTTATAATGTTTTAATTACTTTGATTTCATGTTGGCATTGTTTATAAGAACACGAGCGTGTTGAGAGCAGAGACTATACTCTATTCTGCTAGGATCATCTAGCACCAAGCACCACACCTGGCCGCTGGAGCAGCTCAGTAATGTTTTTGGTTTTTGTTGTTTTATCACAGGTGGAGACTGAACCCAAGGGTGTTCTACCACTGAGCTACATCATTTATCTTTTTTTGTTTGTTTGTTCATTTATTTCTTGAGACAGGGCCTTTCTGTAAGTTGCCCAGGATGGCCTTGAAGTTGCCATCCTCCTGCCTTTGGTCTCTCAAGTAGCTGTGATTAAAGGTCTGCACCATCACGCCTAGCTTAGCTCACTGCTTTTAATGTACACTGAATTAAAACACATGAACCTCAGAAATTGAAGTTGGGTCTCTGTGTATCCATTCGGACCATCAGAGATTACAAACCTCATTTACACAGGCAAATCCATGCCCTGGACCTTTGCAACCCACCCCAAAGTGATTGTATGTTCTCTTTCGTGGAGTGGTTTGGGTTGCGTAGGTGTTTGGACCCACAATGGAGGTAGAACCACAGTGACTGGGACTTGCTGCCGTAGGGCACCTGGACACGTCTTCCTTTCTTCTCTCCCGGCCTCCTGGCTGCTCACCTAGGCCCCTCCTTGCCTTTACACTGACTTGCTAGATTTCTTCTTTTAAGTGGTCTTGTAGCAAAAGCCTAATTAGAAAATCATGCCTGCACTGCTTAGCAGCCAGAGCTCTGGCAGGGAATGCCCTGGACCTGGTCCTGAGCATGCCAGGTGGCCTAATGCGGAGCCAGCCATGCTGCAATGGGATTCCAGCCCTGAATCTTATTTACATTCGGACTAACAATAGCTCTGGAGACTGGCTATAAATAATTTCTAGGGAAGAGTTGTCTAATTAAACGTGCAGCAGTAAGGAAAGTGCTTTCACCACAAGGCTGGTGTCCTAATGAACGTAATCACTGGATAGGGACAGCTTAGGAATCACATCTAGACATCTCCCTGCGGAGGCCAGGGGATGGAGGGGAGAACAGTCGGGGAGAATCTCCAATCAATATTTAATTGTGCAGTGTGTTAAACTCGTTAGAGAGCCTCTTTTTTCCTTCCCCTTTCTCCACACCAAGAAGTAAGAAGGATTTCAAAATGCGGCTTTGTCGGGTGGCCTCAGCTGCAGATTCCGGTCGGGAAATGGTGGGAGGTCAGTCAATGCTGAATAGAAATGATCCAAACACATGCATTTTATTAGTTAATAAGTAGTAGCACATGATTTTTGATGAGTACTGAGTTTAGAAGATAAAGATTGGATAAAATCTGACTCCAAAGTCTCCATCCACCCTTGTGAATGGTAATCTCAGAGTCTAGACCCTTCGAAAGCAGGGCCCTGCGTCCAGTGTGTTGTGCCCTTGCCAAGTGGGGAGTGAGGACAATGTTCCTGCTCCCCAGTAAGTGAGGACAACTGGCGAGTCACAGCCCAAGTGGTGTCACTCATGAAGGGACAGCACAGTCCTGCTGACACCTACGTGCTGTGGGCAGATCAGGGAGGAAGGAAGCCCAAGGCGGCCATGTCCATTTCTGCTTCATTAGAAACAGACACTAACATCAGCCAGATGGAAAAGGAAATCAGGATGCAGGGCAATTTCCATTCTGGATTCCTAATAACATGTTCCTAAGGATAGTCAGTACCAAGTGAGGGAACGCAACATGTCACCAGTCCCACGGCACACAGGTAACATAGGAAATCCATCTGTGTCCAGACTCATAGACACAGAGAAGGTACATGTCTGTATAGCCAAACATCAGGTGGGAGGATTCATATATACTTACACGTGTATGTCTTGAATGTACCCTGGAAATGATATGACACGGTTGTGTTGCTATGGTGACACGCATGCTGTTGAAGCCAAGGCCAGGCAGTGGAACAATGTTGGTGGAAGCAGGAGCTTGGGAGGGTGCTCATCTGCAGGGAAGCTGGCTAAACTGCAGGGCAAGCCGCGAACCGGCGCTCATCCCAGACACCTGCTTGCATGTGGGATGCAGGAGCAAGAGCGTGGGCACCTGTGATTAATGGAACTCGCCACTGGATGTCAACATTGCTCTAGCCAATTAGGAAGCAAACGAAGTTTGAATCTCCTTCTATTGCATAAGGAGGGTTTTAGGCAGGGATCAGTTCATGGGATGGGTGCACCGGGGAGGAGGAGGGTCAGACACTGACCTTCAGAATGAGCCCAGAGAGGAAAATTACCAAACTCCAAATTTGTCATTTTCTCCTTTAATCACAGCCTCCTCACTCCCTCCAGCATTCCGCAACGCCTTTCTTCGTGTATTATTCTCCCTCAATTAACACTCCCTACTGTACCATGTAATATTTTCATTTATTTTGCTTATTATCTGGCCCCGGCCTCCCTTCATGTGCCTAGTAAAACATAAACTATGCAACACTGCACCCTCAATTCTTAAATCACTGCTTGGCACAATGTAGGTGTTTGCTAAGTATTTGTTTTGAATACGTGAATGTATAAGTAAGAGAACTAATGAAATTTGGCCAGTAAATAAAAATGAAGGCAGAGCCATTATTTTGGAACTAGCAGGCATTTCCCTTTCTTCTCTGAATTGCGTAAAGAAAGGAGCACAGCCATAGATACCCATACTCACTAAGTCTCAGGTTAGGAAGCCTGAAAGGGTTTCCTGAGTTGAGATAAAACTCTCCTCCAATTTTGACTTGGGAGGAAAACTAAACATCTCTGGGCCTTAGCTTTTGTTATAGTTTGGATGAGGAGTGTCCCCCAAAAGTCTCATGTATGTAGATGCTGAGGTTTGCCTATGGATACCATGCACTGTTGGGAGGTGGACAGATGATTGGGGCTTAACCTGGATGGGAGTGTGCTGGTTCTGCCCTTTCTCTCATCCAGTTTTCATGTCCACCATGCCATGAACAGCCTGTCTCCCAGTCTTTCTCCAGCTTCTGCCTTTGCCACGTGTTTCCAGTCACCCATAAATGGATTGTGACCTTCTGAAATTGTGAGTTAAAATAAATCTTTCCTCCTTTCAGTTGTGAATGTCAGGCATTCTGTTCCAGCAGGGAAAGTAACTAAGACAGCGTTCTTGTCAATATAGTGGGAAAATGTTAATCTACCAGATCTGGCCCCTAAGAGTTTTCTGAGCTCATGGGTCATAGCCAGCTCACAACACATTTTGCCTTGGTTAACGCACACCAGGTGCTCCCAGCCCCCACACATTCTGCAAACACGGAATCTACACACATACTGTCAAAAATGTAGGTATTATAATCCTCTCCAAAGACAAGTATACAAGTGGTAAGTCTTTTCTGTTTTTTTTTTTGTTTGTTTGTTTGTTTGTTATTGTTCTAGGTGATTATTATTCACTTGACCCAAAGGTCTTTGCTGTCAAGGTCAGCTGCAATGAAAATAAGATTAAAAAAATCAGTCTTGAGGATGACATGGTTTGCCTACTCAAGATGTGCCATGGTTTTGAGAAGTACTGCTCCCTCCAGGGTGTGAGTCTCCACTTAGCTGCCATTTCTGTACCTCCTATTTTGGGGCTCTGCCTTCGGCTTGGGCTGCCATGGCAGCAGAGCTAACATCCTTCCAAAGCCATATGTTTAATTTGTAATAAATACATTCAATTAATTTTAGCAAAAAAAAAGGTCTACCATGTATGGCCCTTTCAAATTATTTACTGTGCTGTCACTTTGGGCTCATTGATATTTGTTAATTTTTCAAATTTAATGATAAACATCACTTATAAGCTAAATAAGACATTATTAGCACTATACTGGCAGAAACGCACATGGACACCACTAATCTAAGGTGAAAAATGCATTATTGAATGAAATTTAATTAGTAGATTTTGTTCTATTAGTGGCTTATATATTACATGTAGGAAAATGAATACAAATATGATCCAGGCAATCTTTCCAGTGAAGAAATGTCACTGATAATATAACTTCACTCCTACTCTTTCGAGCAGATGCAGGATGAAAATTGATATCTTGGTCTGTTGCCAGTCAAAAGATTTTCTGGTTTGTGGTTCTAACAATAGCTAAATAGAAGGGAGGTGCTTTGTGTGGAGCTTGGCAGGTAAGAAGAAAGGGGCCTGGTGAGAATTAGACTGTTGCCTTATGGCAACCCATTAGGCAGTGCGTTTCAGAGAAAGAGGCTGTGGTGGTGGTTGCTTAGCTGGCCAAGTCTAACGTGTTTACATTGTCTGTTCTGATTCCCCTGTGTGGCCACATGGCTTTAACAGAAAGGGCAGAACTTTGAATTATACACTCTTGGGCTTCATCTTACCTCCCAACATGGATAAGCTTTGTGCATTTTTAAAAAGTAAATACATTAGCTATCTCATCTCACTAATGCATCTAATAATTTCATGAGATTAGTTACTATTATCATCTTTATTTTACAGATAAGGCCCATGAGCCTTGGATTGTTTGAGCTGCGTGTTGTAGGTCATAGCTAATAACTTAAGTTCTCTGCATTTTCCATTTGCTTATCCACAGAATGGAGATAATGATAGTGCCTACCTCATGGGGCATCATAAAGATGAAATTAGGTAAAGATTGCAGTGCACTTGACACATAGGATATTCAGCAAATGCTAGGCTGAACTCCCCCATTCCATCAGCCCCTTGGCTTTCTGGTGGCATCTTAAAAGGAACAGAGGTTGTTGGGGACATCAACAGAATCTCATTTCTAGGTAAGCAATATAAGATCTTTCCAGATGTCAGCTTTCTCAAATGGCAGAGACAAGCAGAATGCCGACCCTTTCTGCTGAGGTTGTAGGGAGAATCGTTTTGACAGCTTTAGGAGGGTGTTCTTTGCAAATGTTAAGTATCGTTGCTGTTGTCCTTAGCCGTCATTCTCTTGATTCTATGACAAGTTACATTCACAAAAATGTTGGAAGAGGAGATGGCTGAGATGAGCGGTGCAAGTTCCAGACTGGAGAGAGTACAGACACTCCCTGAGTTACACGTGTAACTTGTGGGTGTCCTGTGCACACCAGTGTTCAGGTGCACTCCTTTTCACCACTCACCCTATAAGCTGTTCTTGAGATTCTGTCTGTCTGGACAACATCTTTCTGTAATTACCTACTAACCTGTTTTCACTCAGCACTGTGACCATGCAGCTGCTCTTCAGTGTGTGCTTCCCTGAGGGTGCCCTGCCCCTGCCCCTGGGTGTCAGGATGCAGGGGACATTCATCATCCCACTCCATGTTCATGCTTTCATACTGTGGCTCCTTCTGCCTTTCTTTTCTTGCTGTGACCTTAATAGACCAGGAAAACCATTGAGGGTTCATCAAATAGTTGTCTTAGTTGGGGAGCTAAGTTGATGATAGAACAGAGGATTTTTTTTTTTCTTTAAAAAACAATTTTATAAGAGTAAAAGTGTGATGGTTCGAGTTTTTCTTTTTTGGAAGGCAACCTTCAGGCACACAGAGTTGGATTATGCACATATAAAACTAACGGCCCATGGTTCTATGGACTACCCCTTTCTCAGTATTCTATTAATATGTATGACGTTCCTTTTATTTTAAAAAGTGTAATATAGTAAACAGTACCAGATGCACAAACTCTCTCCTGAACATACCTTGCACACACACACACATAACTGAGCACTAACCTACCTCTCTGCCACATGATCCCTCTGCCTTGATTCTGCCTTCATTTTACCCAGGAGAGCCGTGATTCAGAATTTTGTGTTCGTTTCATGCTCTCTTTTCTTATTCACTTTTATCTGTGATCTTTTCCTATTGTGAACAGATCACCATTAACAGAGGGGTTTTCTGGGTCAGAGTTAGAAGGCATTGCCACTCTGCTCTCTAGAATTCTAGTATACAAAGTATGAAGGTTCTGATGAGCCATAGCTTCTCCAGTACTTAGTACTGTTAGACATTTTTATTTTTGCCAGCGAGTTCTGGGTAAAATGCTGCAGTCCTGCAGCCTTGGGGTCTGCAGAACTGCTCACATGTGTGTCTCCCCTTCCCCCATGCCTGTTCATTTATTTTTCCCACTTTTCTACTGGGTTGTTACACTTTTTTACACTGAATTTTTATTGTTAGCTCTTCTTTAAATATTCTTGATGTTAAATTTTGTCAGTTTTATGAATAGCTCCATTTTCAATCTAATTGAGATAATTAGTCCAGAGAAAAAAGGAAGCATGTATTTCTTTTATCCTTTGATCAAATAAACCCACAATTCTTGACCTCACCTCATCACCTTTACTCTCCTCTCCTGCAGTACTAGAAGATGGAATGGCACAATGTCAAAACCAGGGGGAAGGCTACACTCATTAGGACATTCCAGGAAGAAATGGCAGCCCTCGTGAGACCTGTGGCAAATCTGTGTTTTATTTGTTCTGAAAGAAAGATGGAGCACTCTTCCTTCCTTCTGTCCAGGTTTAATTAATGCACCTTCTCGATGCCTTTACCGTCTTCTCCGAGAGCAGACACTCCTTCTCCAAAATAATTGAAGGATTACAGGAGAGTTCTTCTCTCCTCTTGTACTTCTTTTCCCAGAGATGAGACAGACATTGGAAAAAGCATATAGAGATTCATTATTCATGCAGATGAGCCTCACAATTCAATAGAGCTAATTAGGAAAATGATGGAGTAAATTAGCACTTTATGCAAGTGTATTAATATTAATAAAATTGCCATTTTACTCTGAGGTTAAAACACAAGAGGAGGAGGAGAAGCCCTAACCAGAGAGTCAACTCTCAACCTGGTTACTTGCTGGAATGTTGACTAGCCTCATTTATTCTGGGTAATCTTACTCCTTTCCTGTTATGAAAATGTTTCTTATTAGAAAGAGATGGAAATATTTCAAAGGCATAGATGAGCTCTCATTATTTCATTATTTGGGCTGCTGAAGAGAAAATCCCACATTTCCGACCTTGTTGACAGCGACTAGCAGCACATTATTTTACACTGTAATTTTCAATCCACTCTCTTGTTTAAAATTTGCATGTAACTAAGTTCCTGTTTGAAATATGCTTGTCTTCCCACAGGTCTTCCAGTCATTCATTTCTCTCCACACTCTTTTCCATGACTGCTGCATTTGGGCTGACACTATCCTGGTCACTACTCTTGCCCTCAAAATTTGTCCTGCCAGGGGCTGGAGTAATGGCTCAGTGGTTAAAGTGCTTGGTTAAAAAGCAATAAGTACCTGAGTTCAATTACCTAGCACCACATAAGCTAGGCGTGGTGGCGCACACCTGTAATCCCAGCACTTGGGAGGCTAAGACAGGAGGATTGCTGGGAGTCCAAAGCCAGCCTGGCTACATAGTGAGTTCAGGACCAGTCTGCTGGGCTATAGAGAGAGACTCTGTCCCAGATAAACAAACAAACAAATCTGTCCTATCGAAGTTGGCTAGGGTAATCATTTGCAATTGTAGATTTGGCTGTATTGTCCTTGTCCCAGTCACGAGCCCGCAGAGAAGTGCAAACTTCCCTTCAGAGTTGGTACTTCCTCTCTAGCACAATCTCATATCAATCTCCTTGACACATCTCCCTGCTTGTGTGCTACTGCACCCTCAGGGTCATGTCACCTTCTCTTACTGTTTGTTCAAACTACCTTGAACCTCCTGATGATTCAGACAAATATAAGGACATGCAGGTTCCTGCCTTTACCTAAAAGCTCTCTTCTCTGTGCTCTGTCACCTGTCAGGGAAGCAAACTTAGGTACTTAGCACTTGCCTAAATGCGTGCCTAACAAGTGTTTTAACCACTGAACCATTATTCCAGCCTCAGCACTTTTATTATTTATTATTCATTTATTCATTTATTTGTTTTTCTAGAACACAGCATACATGGCTTCTAGACCAGTTTCAAATAGAATTCTTCTTCTCTTCTGAAGCCTCTTGAGTTTGGCCTTTCCAATCTTCACTTATGTTGGCATCCTGGTTTTCCAGGCTCTGACCAGAATCTCCCATCAAGCTTAGCTCATAGCACTCTAAGGCTTCTCTAGCCACATATTCAAAAGTTCTCAAAATCTTCTCATGAGCCATTTTCTAAGATTACTTTTCCTTGGACAAAGTCTCACTCTGTATAGTCCAGGCTGGTCCTGAACTCATGGCAATCCTCCTGCCTCAACCTCCTGAGTGCTAGAATTACAGGTGCACACTAACATGCTCAGCTTATGTGGTGCTGGGGAATCAAACCCAGGAGGGTAAACTCACAGCAACATCCCCACTTCACTGTTATCAATTTCTGTCTTAGCCAATTTTCACTGTGGGTACATAATACCTGATAGCTACAACTGAAAGGAGGAAAGATTTATTTTATCTCACAGTTACAGAAAGTCTCAACTCATTCATGGGTAGCCAGCAATGGTAAGGTGGTCTGGTGGAGAACCGCTGCTCATGGCCTTGCAAGAGGAAGGATCAGGCCTAGAGAGAAGCTGGGAGAGGAACATACGCTTTCAGGCCACTCCCTCAGGGACCCACCACAGACTTGGTAATTCTCCTCTCCCACCCAGGCCCCATCTCCTAACAACATGTGAAGCTCATATGTATCCACAACATCTAGGTACCTGAGGGTCTGGGGAGACATTCCACATCCAAACCGTAGCACCTGTCATGATCCAGGCAAGATGCTCAGGATGCATTCTAAGTGTTTAGATTGAATTTAGTAATCACAATGCTACATTTCTAAGTTTGTAATCTAACAATTCCAGTTCTGAGTGCAGGGTGGTCCCAGAGTCTACTGAAGGCTTGCTTTTCTGCCCTCCTGTTCATTAGGAAACGTGTGATGTTTAATTAATTATGTAACCTACTTATTCTCAATTTTTCAATGTATAAAGTGACTGTTATTCATTTACTTATTTAGAGGGTGTTTATTAGTGCTTCCTGAGGCAGTCTATATTTTTAAAACAAGGAATGTAGATAGAGTGATAGCAGAACAAGAAAGTTTAGTGAAATAAATGCTACATTGGGATTTTTAAGGGCTAATATAGGAAATTACAAGTGCTATAGGTATGTCCACTAGATAGAGGGCAGGGAATGTGTACATAGAGTTTGTAGACCCGGTTTATGCTGGATGTGATTTCTAAAGGGTAGATGAAAGTTACAAGAGGAAGAAGAGGGCTTCAGAATTGCAGAAGTGTGCTTCAGCAATATGAGCCATGAGACACTGTAGTCCTTTTGGTGGGGGGGGGTGGGGGGTGTCCACAGCTCCAAAATGAGTTCAAAAAAGTACAAAACTTGTGAAAGGGCATTAATGGAAAGCTGGGTCAGCCACTAGAACACCAGGAGAAAGTATGTTTAAAGTAGAAGAATTCTGAGCTATGCTGTCACTGTCAAGAAAAGGAAAAAAAACAGGCCTATCAGAAGAGCAGAAAAACTGAATTGAAACAATGGAAGTGTGATTGGCAGATATCTCAGAGGAGCGTACTATTATTTTGTCTCCTTGGTTGAGGAAGATTTTGCGTGTGATAGGGTTTCAGTCCTGTGATAGTGTTAAATGGGAAAGGGGGAAGATTTTGCATATGTAAATACATTCCTTAATTGATGTTGAGGTCAGGAGAAGGAAGATTATTCTAGATGTAACTTACCTGCCCAGGCGAGCCCTTAGGAAGAGAGAATTGAAGGGCCTAGGATTTCCCTGGCTGGTCTTGATAAGCAAGATATAAACATGATGTGAGCTGCCTGTGGAGGGGCCCATGGCAGGGATCTGAGGGCTGTTTTGGTAGCTGACAGCAGTATGTTGCTCATAACCTGCAGGAATATAGATACGTCATTCCCACTGCTGCAAGGAGCTGAGTTCTGCCAACTGCCATCAAGCTTAGAACAGGATTCTGAATCTCAGTCAAGAGACACAGTCTGGTTCAGCCCAACCTGGATTTTAGCCTGTTGAGAATCTGAGTAGAAGACTCCCAATTCTCAGGATCAGTTCTGTGTTGCTTCAAGTTGATATATTTGAGGTTATTTATTACTTTTTGTGGGATTGAAAGGCCAGTGATGTGTGCTGGAGAGGAAATGGAAGGTGATAAATTCACAGTGAGGAGAAGAAAGGAAAGTAAAAGGCCTAGTGTGACCTGAGGAGAGCATTCCTGTCTTATAGGAAAAATGCAGAGGCAGGTGGAGAGACACTGGGTGGTTAGCTGAGCCTCTGGGAGAGTTTGTAACAGACATCAGCACCAGGGCACAGGGTAAGAGAAGTAGAAGAAGAGAGCAGAAAGTTATACAGATATCACAGGAGTGAGAATGTAAGAAAGTACCAACAACCAAAGCCGTTTCCAAACGGAACAATACTTAATTACACTGGATGTAATTCCTTCACCTCCCAGGAGTCTTAGCATGGTATTTTTACAATGGCAAAGGCAAAGGTGGAGCAATAGGTGGCTTCTGAAGCTAGCTGAAGTCCAATCGGCAATGCACGGCCTTGGAACTTTGTGCAGGCTACTGGTGCGAGGTCAGGAGGAAGTATGCACCGTAGGCAAACAGCGTGATGCACTGAAACCATGAGAGCTCTGACTTGGCTGTGTAAGTGGCCCCGTTGTCCTGGACAAGCTGCTTAACATTTTTTCCTGACCTAATTACAAAAGAAGAAAATAATTGTTTATGATATCTGTTGCTAATTATTTTAAGGGTCAGGTAAGATCATAAATATTTTATACTTAGTGATATAGTGATATAGTTATTAATATGCCTTCTTTAAAATAGTAAATGGTGAATGCGTTTTTTTTTTTTTAATCCCATGCTGGGGATTGATCCCAGGACCTTCACACAAAGCTACATTCCAAGCCCATTTTATAATTTTTATTTTGAGTTGCCTGCCTGAATTCAAAGTTGTAATCCTCTTGCCTTGCCCTCGTAGAGTGCTGAGATTACAGGGCTGTGCCACCAGCCCCAGCTGTAAGAGCTATATCTTTTTTTCCCCAAAGTTTCAATAAAAGAAAAATCATGTTTATAAAACAATGATGAAATTCATCTTGAGTGAATAATAATGAGTAGCTATAAAGACTGTTTAAGCTATGTTTCTGAAAATAAGAACCACTCAATAAACGTGGCTATAATTAGAAGTTGCCTTATGTCTTAGCAGATAGGAGCCTCCTCACAGGCAGATGGTGGAATATCCTGCCTGAGTCTGGGTAGGTATGGTAGGTATTCAGGTTTTTGGCCTTGGCAAAGATCCAATGGAGGCTTAAGGTAGGACCTACAGGACAAAGGATGCTTTCTTGAATTAAGAATTTCTTAAAAACTTAGCCCTGCTGGCAGAGTTTTGAGTATTAGATTTCTGTCACAACACAGGGTCATGACCCTCCAGGGAGCTTCTGAGGAATCCAGAGAAGTTAGAAATTAGTGGATTCAAACCTGGGAACTGGCTGGTGCTCAGGAATACCAATTAAGGAGATAATTACTTAATGTTCTTCTTAATGTTTGCTACAGCTTGAATCTGGACTGTCCCTGACAGGCTCACAGGTTGAAGGCATGATTGCCATTTGTGACCTATTGGAATGTGATAGAGCCTTTAGACGGTAGGCCCTATTGGCAGGGAAGTAAGTTTGCTGGGGGTGTCCTCTCAAAGGGGTCTGTAGGGTTCTAGGTTCTTCATGTCTCTTTGTCTATTACTTCCTGACCACCACATGGCAAGAGGACCACCTCTGCCACCTACTTTCATAATGTTCTGCCTTGTCAGTGGCCTAGAGCAACAGAGACAACCCGAATCCCCTGGAATGATGAGCTAAAGTAATCTTTTTCTACTAAGTCCATTATCTCAGGCATTTTGTCACCATGACAGAAAGCTGACTACCTCAGTTTCCCCCTATTTTTTTTCTTCCCTTTAAGTTTCCCGATTGAACAGTGGAGGGCAATCAACATAACTGGCTCAGACTCACTAATACTTACAGCCATGTGTGGCCAGGACAGGCTGATACTTTTACTTAAGAAACAATAAGTGAAGCCTATAGTGCTTTGTGCAATACTTGATAGAAATAAAGAACTTTGCTGAGTGAAGAAGAAAAATTAGAACTTTGTAGGGAAGAAGAAAAATTAGATAAGAGCCTTGTTTGAAATGCCTGAGCTACTCAGGCATTGTTTGGGTATGAGGGGATAGAAATGCATCACGGCACAGCTGACTATCTACATACTTCCAGAGTTTACAGGAAACATCATCGTCATAGACACAGATGTCACATAGCAACACAAAGAGCAGGGGTACCATACATCATAGGGCTCATGGGTGGTCACGCAACAGACTGTGCTCTGTGAGTCAAGACTGGGCCCTTTTCATTTCCTGTGACCAGTGTTTGGTGCAATGCCAACCCAGAGTAAGAACTTAATATTTATTTCTAAAGAAACCAAGTGACTTTTATTGAAGTGGAAATTGACTAAGTGGGCACCAAGCCTAGACCCCGGACACACTTACCCAACGTTGTTTTTGGGTGTTGGCTCTGTCTCCATTTTTCCTCCTGAACTCTGGTGCTCTAAGTCTTTAGGGCTGCTCTTGGGAAAGGTCACTTGGTAAAGGATTCAGCAGAAATTTGGATGTGGAGAGATGCTGGGACGCCTCTCCCTTGAAAGGAAACTTTCAAAGCGACAGGGGGTGGGAGCCAGTGTCCCTCTGGTGATTGAAGACCTACTGTACCACCAGCAGCTGTTCAGAAACAAAAAAGGCAGCTTCATTCACAGAACCATCATCATTTGGCAAGGAGAGCTCCAATCAGTAGCCTTGCTAATGCATGTAATTGTTATGCAAATAAGCTACAGCACATTACCCAGGCTGGGAACAGGAATATCAACTCTGTGATTTACAAGAAGCCCAGGGGCCCAAGAAGACTCTGGCAGGCTTCCCACCAAAAAACCCAGTCCACTGAGCTGTCTTCATAGAGTTGACTGTGAAATGAATATGATTCTTAAAAAAGTGAAGCTATTTGCATTTAGTAAGGATATCAAGGCTTGGAGTTTTCCTTTTTCCTTGGAAACATCAGAATATTACAGAATATTAAAAGTGTACATGGCTTTAGAGGCTGATAGATGTCCAGATCTCTTAGAGTTCAGAGGAAGAGCTAAGATCTTGAATGAAATTGGCTTTGATTTAAGAAGTCAGCTTCCCCCTGCACCAAGTTCAGGATCGTTTTACCATAAGCCTCTTTTTTAAAATTTATGGTCTGAAGCCCAGTGCCTTTCTCTCCTTTTGCGTTTTTCTTTTTAATTTCCTAATTTTGTCTAAAAAAATCCTATTACAATGGAATTGTGATGAACACTAGACACATGAATACTTTATTCTGTCCTCAAAAAGCTATAGTTCAATATCGTGAGTGACGTAGTCACTGAGCTACTATAGTATGAGGGGAGTAAGAAGGTAGTAAAAGACTGAGGCAGGAAAGAGGGGTCACATTTAGAAATGGAAAGCTCCTTCTGGTAATTGACAACTTATTGGGTTGGTTTGGAAGGACACTTTAAATCTTCAGAGAGATAGGAGAGGAAGATGATAGAGAAATAGGAGGTGGGGGTAAGGGTAGAGGAAAATGGTACTAGTTCTGGAGAAGTGGTAGCTGACCTGGCCTTGGACCATGGATAAGACATGGGCAGTTTTATTGGATCTTAGATAGTGGTGAAAACTAGGCCACAAGGTTATACATCAGAAAGAGTACTGGGCTTAGCGTCAAAAATCCCACGTTGGAATCTCAGCTCCACAAACATATGGATATGTGATCCTCACACAAATATCTTAAAATATTAAAACTTGACTTTTCTCTTTTCAGGGTCATTGTGGAGATTAAATATTGTCAAAATGTGTACCTAGCAAACAAAAATGAGTTTGCTTTGTTTCTTCTTACCTTGGGATGGAAACTTACTTAGATGACTTAAAGCTGTCATGATTTTCTTTTTGTTGATTCTTATTTGAATATATCTTTTTTTTTTTTTTTTTTTTTTTTTTTTTTTTTTTTTTTTTTTTTTTTTTTTTTTTTTTTTTTTTTTTTTTTTTTTTTTTTTTTTTTTTTTTTTTTTTTTTTTTTTTTTTTTTTTTTTTTTTTTTTTTTTTTTTTTTTTTTT
>PVKB01002635.1:0-160082 GCA_004027205.1 Ctenodactylus gundi | reverse complement strand
GCTTCCCCTTCATCTGCTAATACCATTAGCCTCAGCCTCCAGGGCCCGCCTCTGCTACAAAGGTGGATCCCTGTTGTTGTTGGCTTCATTACAACAACGTGGTCAATAGCAACATCACAGCAACATCACACTGCAAAGTGGTCTTGCATGTCCTAATCATTCCTCTACATGTGTTCTGTCTTATTGCTGCTATGAGACTAAAAGGACCTTACAAACTAATAACTTTTCAGTTTCTTTTGTATCTTTCTTTGTGCCTAGCACTGTGCAGGGAAGAGAACAATGCCTAAAAAGTGCTTGTGAAATAAAGCCATCGTATACCTCAAAATTCATAACATGCTTTTTTCCTGTTGTTCATAGCAAAGTAGTAAATTAGAGGGAAAGCCTAGGGCCCCGTTTGTGACTGTGCCACTTTCTAAATTATCTCTTGCTTGTGAACTGAGTAGAGATGGCTTAGAAACCACCAAGGGAGAATAGAGATGGAGAGGTACATGCTTGATTTTAATGTCAATTTCCTGACTATATAATGCACTTAAAAATTAAATTTGCTAAAGCACTTCAAGTGCATTCCTTGCTGACACTTCATTACAAGGTACTTATCAGTAATAAATCCACAGGGTCCATGTTTTTTTTTTTTTAGAAAACAAGAAATACTTAGAACAAATAAAAAACATTGTGCTTTCCTCCCACTCTGTTTCATTCCAGAGGAAACAAATAATTTCTAGTTGAATGAATTGAAGATGTTAGACTATTATTAATATAATATTATTAATAATAACATAAAATGCCAAACTTAAATTCCTCCTGCAGGAATTGAATATAAAACTCATAATTAAGAAAATAAAAGGAGTTTCTTGATGACCCTGTCTGTCAATTTTGTTTTTAATTTCCCAGGCAGAATCTCTCTCTGGCTTTCTTTCTCTAGAATTGTAGTTCTAGCTAGATGTTAGTGGGGCCACTGGCCATACTCTGCCTGTTCATAGAGCCATATTTACTCAGGATCCAACATCCATTCCTCTGTCTCATCACAAATTTGATGACAGAGCAAGACTATATATATTATCTATAGTTTTTATTTCTTATTTATGCTTTAAGGCAATATGACATGTCTCTTTTCTTCTCAATTGAAACTAATTAAGACAGTTGATGTACCTTTAATCTCCAAACTCACTTGGCTTTTTAAAAAAATTAAATATTAATTAATCTGTGGAAGTGGAGGTTGAACAAACTTTACCTTGAGCTACATCTGAAACCCATTTTCTTTATTGTATTTTGAGACAGGGTCACATTAAGTTGCTAAGTTCCCTGGCTGGGCACAGGCTTGTGATCCTCCGGCTTTAGACTGCTGAGATTTCAAGCCTGCCCCACCAGGCCTGGCTCTTGGCTTTTATCCTACTTAGATTTCCATATTTGACAAAATCGCCTTTATTTTAAAACTCTTCACTCTTTTGGTCTAAATCATCAGTTTTCCACGGACCTTTATAATCCTCCTGCCTCTTTCTCCTTTGATTTCCCTTCATGTCTACTTCCGTTGAATACTGGATGCCACCCCAAGCATCTCCTCAGATAAACATGGCCTTGAATCTTACAAACACTCTGATGATCATCAGGTCTCCTCATCCAATGCCACATTTTTCTTGAGTGCTGAGATATTAGCATGAGTGGAACTGATAATCAATGAGCCAATCTGTAAACAAATAAATGGAAACTTAGTCTGTTAGGTAGTGAGAAGTGCCAGTAGGTTATGGCCAGGCATGGGATGGGAAAAGCTAAGAAGAGGACTATTTAAAGCAATAGTCAGACGAGATCAGGCTAAGAAGGCGATTTTAAAATGAAAGCTCATGACAGAAACAATCATGGGATTGTGATGAAGAAGAGTTTTTCCTTCTTTTAAAAAGGTATTATTATTTTAATTGAATATATTTTGAGGGTAGAATATACTAATTCAACCTATGTACAATATATAAGATAAAATCAGGGAAATAGGCATTTCAACTCCTATACACTTTTGTTTTAGTTTTTGACTGACACATAATAGTTGTACGTGTTTATGAGGCACCGTGTGGTGTGCTCAGAGTATGGAGGCAAGAGTCTGCCCGTACATCTGAGAATCAAGGGCATATAGTCAAGTGGAGTTGTGAGGGAGAAGGAGAGGTCAGCTGGAAATGTGGGGCCAGGTCATGCATGTTCTGTATCCTCGTGACGTGGGGCTCGGTGCTGAGTGCGGGGAGAGGAGGGATTTAATCTGACTCATTTTAAGCAGATCAGATTACTCTACTGCTCTTTGGATACTGAGTTGTTTAATAGAAAGTACAGAAGCTGGATGATGTTACCAGAGGCTGCCATAGAGATCAGGAGGAAGAATGAAGAATGCCTCAGCCAGGCAGATATCAATGAAGGCGAACAGAGATAGGGAACTGTCTTATTTTCTCCTTACTGGACTCAATACCCGACACCTACAAGTTAAAGGAGGAAAGATTTATTTTAGTTCACAGTTTAAAAATCTCAGTCAGTCCATGTATGGTTAGTTGGCAATGGTGGAAGGGCCTGGTGGGAAAAGTGTTCATGCATCACAACAGGAAGTGGAGAGATTGGAGAGAACTGGGGGCAGAGATATTTCTTACAGGCCACAACCTCGGTGATCTGCCCCACTGGATCAGGCCTCACCTCTTCACAGCATATAAAATTAACAGATTAATCCACATGATCCAATTAATTCCCACAATCCAGCCACCGTTCACATACATAAGGCCCTCTGGTATGTTCCACAACAGGGATTTGGAAAGCGGACCCGGCAACAGTTGCTCATGAGTTGAGTGTGAAATGTTGGAAGAGGGAGGGAGTCAGGACAAATCCAAAGGTTCCGAACAGCTCACAAGTGGACACTGAGGTGGTAAATGTGAGAGATACAAGTTGGAAATGAGAAAAAAGGAAGAGTTTGGGTTCAGACGTGTTAAACCTTAGTAGCATATTCGATAGCCAAGTGTGAAAAAGTAAAAATAAAATAATAAAAAGAACTCCGAGAAGAGAAAGTAAGCAAGTGAATATGAATATTCATTTCTGATATCAGAAATATATATACACTATATATATATATATATATATATATATATATATATATATATATTTGAGCCATTAGCATTTGTAGGCATAAGACTAAAGATGTCACCAAGGGAGCGTGTAGATAGAGAGAAGATCCAAATACTGGCCCCTTCTCCTGCACCCCAGATATTTGCTTGGTCACAAAGTCTTGCCATCTCGATCTTAGAAATATCCTTTGTTCAGACTTTGTGCCATCACACGTTGCACCCACCCTTGGGGTGGGAATGCATTCATCTCACAGCCTATTCCAGTAAACCCCTCCAAAATGCCATACAGTGAACTGCACCCACTTTACAGCAGTGCCAGCCCTGCTGTTCAGCTGGGTTATTTTAAACTCACGCCATCTGACGTCTTTCCAATGGCTAGGGCCTACTCATTGGCCTACCTGCTACCAAGTGGGCCTTTTACCTCTGATATCAGAGTATTTTAACTTAACATTTGATCATGACATTTCTTTGTTAAAATAATAATGTGGCTTCTCAATTACTGGAGGGTAAAGGTGAGATAATTTTTGACTTGTACACTTGTCCAATGTATTTATCAGCCTTTACCTCCTCCTGACGTCCTGTCTCTTTGACACCAGTTACTCTTGTTTCTTTGTGCTGCCTCAGCTCTGAGGGTGAGGCTACTTTTGCCGCAGTCAGACCAGGGTCTTCTGGGCCTCCCGCATTCCATCTTCATTTCTACCTCCTCCTGTTTGATGACACCATTCCTCCATTATTTCTCTTCCTTCTGAGTGTCCCCGAGTTCACGACCCACTTTTCTCAGCAGCTCTTACATTTTCCACCAGGTTTTCTGTATCTCCACAGCTTATTTCAGCTCTTAGTCAATCCTATATCAAGTCATGGTGTCCTCCAGTGATTTCCAGAGTGCATATCTTATCTCTTTCTGAGATTACAAATTCCTTTAGGGCAAAAAAATCCAAGTACCACATTTCTTTCTGTTCACCATAGCACTAAACTGCCGAGAGCCATTTTAATAAATACTTTTTTGAACTGAATTAAATATATTGAACCTGCTTCCTATTTTAGCAAGTTCATAGATCAGGTAGGTCACCAAAGACTCTTATAGTGCTCTATATAATTCTGTCTGCCAGCTGTTGTTGGGCACACCAGCTCCCACTGCTCTTAAATATCTCTTTGTTATATTTACAACTCAAGGACCAGATGACATAGGTTCTGCCAAAGTGTATTTATAAGAATATGAAAAAAATATGGCCATATGAGTGAGTGTGTAGCTGTATGTATAGTGAGTGTGACACACGATTTCTTGTGATTTGGGAGATGCAATATGAATAGATAGCTGCCTGTGAGCTAAATCTAGAAAGAAGCTGGCCCCATTCCAGACTCAGGGTATTTTGGGGGTATTATTCAGTTGTTATTGACACAGTTGAGAACTCAGCTCACAGATCCAGCAGAGTAAGAGGGGTAGATCTTTCTGAGGAGCCCAGGGCTAGGGGAACAAAGCAGCTGTAAATAGCTTAGCAATCAGTGCTTCCTATTTTGAATAAGTATTTCCAACAAGCAAAAAAACAAAGCCCTTCATAAACAAAAATAACTAACATCTATTAAGCCTGACAATTTACAAAACGCTTTCACATGTATTATTTTATTAGACATATGAACAGCTCTGAAAGTAGATACGGAGAATAGATGATGTTGTGATTTCTATAAATGAAAGAACTAAAGGTCTTACCGAAAACTTGGCCTGTTTCACTTGTGCAGGGCGTAGAAGCCACTGTAGAAGAAGAGGATCTTCCTATACTCCCGGTGATTTCTGTAATACATCACACTGTCCCCCAAACAATGGGAAGTTTAGAAAGTTCCCTATGGCTTCATTTAAACAGTCCCCTGTTCTCTTCCTGCTCCCTTCTGAAATGGAAGAACTCCACAGAGACACTATCATTGATTCATGTATTTGGCAGCAAAATGAGAGCAATGTGTTTTTTTCCTTTGAACTTTAAAAGGTAATTTAATAAATAAATAAATAATAAGCTGAGAGGAGTAGCTGAACTAGGTCTTGTGTTTCTAATAGAATCATAAATGCCAGAAAGTGCTGGGAATGATTTATTATCCTGTTATTATAAGTGACTGGGAAGCTTTCAATGTAGTCCTTGCTAATTTCTAGCAGCTGCATTAAATCAGAAACTCTATTAGCTCTTATAAAATCATCATCCTATTTTTCTGTAAATCGACTGGAACACCTGATGATGGGCATTTGGAGCTGTTTGCTACTTTATGTGCTGACCTCATCTTTGGCCTCCACAAAGGAAATAAACACAAGTCAAAGGTGAGATGATATTGGTTGCATCAACTGTTTAGAATTAATAAATGACTGTCTACTTTTTCCTGATGGGAAAGTAATATTTTAGCAAATACCACTTTGTTAAGAGAATAGATATAGAGATCATTGAACCTCATATTCTTAGATCAAGCCTTTCCCCCAGTGTCAATACATCCAACCTTCTCCTCATATCCAGTAGCTGTTCATGCTTTGTAAGAAAAGAACAAATAATCAACCACATTCAGATCTGATAGACATTTCTGGTCCTGAGCTCCTAACACAGTATATACCTTTAAACACTAACTCTCAGGACCAGATAAGTTAACATTTGATGTGGGGCAAGTAGGAAGTATCCAAAGCAGAGAAAGCAGCCCAGCAAGTACAGGTTGAGGAGCAATTTGATGGCGGGAACCAAGGGAAGCCACCACAGAGAAGATACTGGCTGACTCTGTTCCTGTCTAGTGATTTCTCATTTGTTTTTATCATCTGCTGGTTATAGGTGGACATGGGGAGAAGCACATGGCTGAAATGGCTTGAAAGGTCATTTGAATGGATTGAGTTGAATGGAAACAATTTGAATAAGTCTTGATACAAAGGGGAAGGATGTGTTTGCCAATGAATAGTAGCAAAATTGTAGGACAAAATGGAGGGGTCACTTGACCTTGAAGAGCCTGAGTTCACGAAGCATTTGGTCTACTCTGATAGATCCTTAACTGGGCTAGATTTCTCAGTGGTAGACTCAGAGAAACCATTGGCAGGGTGGGAATTTGATGACATTTATGACAAGATGATGAATAAGCAGGAAGTCTGAAGTGCTGGAACCATCACAATAGCAGGCCGTGAGATTCACATAGGTTTTGGAGGACAGTGAAAAGAGTAGCAGTCTTAGGAATTGAGAGAGTAGAAGCACTATTGTTAGGCAGTCCCAAAGTGATCAAGGATACATTGTGGTGAGAATAGTTAGATAAGCAAATGAAAGCAGAAGGGTGGTGTTTTTGCGGATGGATGGGGTATTTGAATGGACGAATTTTTAACAGGGAGAAAACAATTGTGTTTTCGATAATGCCAACTTACTCGGAGCAAGAGAAGTACCGGAGCAAGACAAGTACCGTGAGCGCCATCACATGCCTTAGAGTAAGGACGATGTCTAACTTAAAATTTAGGCCACGATGGAGCTTGACATTAGGCACAAAGAAGCCTCATACGAAAAAGTTGCCAAGTCAGACTCTGGCAGTAGCACCCAAGTTAATCAAAAGCAAACAAGGAACAAACACGAAACTGTCACTCTTGCTGGCACTGCTTGGTGCAGAGTGATTGCTGGAGACTGGGTACCCGGCATGGCTGTGTGAAGCTCTCGTCAGTCCCAGGTGCACCCGTGCTTCCTAACTGGTGGCAGACAACTACTGGTGGTGAAGGGTGCTCTCTTTCCATCACTGTAACTGTGAGCCAGAAGTAACCAGCGCATGGTATGTAATATACGTACAGTCACCCGGTGCCTCAAACAGAAACAGCAAAAAGCTGTCATTTTCCAAGAGCACGTTAGAGCTCACTGAGAACAAGGAAGGGCCTGTTTGCCGTTCTGTTTTTGTTCAGCAGCAAACAGATCCACTTGTCAGGCTGAGGATCCTTGCACATTGCCACTGCAGCAGTAGTTTGAAAGAGGGTAGAGGCAGAGATGGAGGGGGGAAAAGGACATTAAAAGGAAAATGGCACCATTTCCAAATGCCGTATTATTTGACAGTTACTCTTTATGTTGCAACAACTGCTTAACATGACAAATGATGGCTTTAATAAAAATGCACACAAGGAGATGCAGTACCAGAAAGTGAATAATGGAGCTTCCTGTCCTGACATGTGGTGGAGGAGACTCAGTCGGCAATGAATAGGACCTGGACAACTGTGCACTGCCAGTTGCTTTCAGACAACCCCTGGTAGGTGGTTGGCCCTTGTGTCAGTCAGGTTTTATTCACAGAAATCAGATTGCATTGCAGTTGGTTTTGGCAGAAAGGTATTTGAAACGTGGGAAAAGGAATGGTTTGCCCAATCATTCAGAGGGTCAACAAAATAGGTTGATATCTTAGTTACTTACCTTGGTGCTGTGACAAAATACCAGACATCCACAATCTAAGGGAGGAAAGACATCTTCAGCTCACAGTTTCTGAAGGTCTCACATAGTCCATTTATGGGCAGTCCAAAACAGTGGAAGCATGTGGCAGAGGTCGGAGAGCTTCTCACCCAGTTGGAGACAGAAACCAAGTGCAGTAGGAGCTCTCAGATGAGCTTTTCCAGGAAGAAGCTGTAACGATTGTTTTTTCCTTCCTTCCTTTATTTAGCTGGGCTCCCCACACCCAGAGGGGGTGACTTTCCCCCATTTCCTGGTCCATAAGTCAATAACAAGTACCTGAATGCTCTGCCCTTGGCAACCCCAATCTCAACAAGTGGATACAATCCCTCGAGTTCAAGTCTGCAAAATCCTCACCTTCCAGCCAAGCTCTCCCTCTTAACTAACATACAGTTCCAAACACATGAGGCTTTCCGGGGCACCCAAGATCCAAACCATAGCAGTTGAACGCTCAAAAAGCCAGGCCATAGGATTGGGGCTTTCATGTGTACACGAGTTCCTATTTTACAACAAGAAGCCCCCCCTCCCTCAAAATCTGGGAGCCAGTAATATGAGAAAACTATTGCTCTTGTATAGCTTCCTCGGCCACACAACCACCTTGTCTGCCTGAGTAACAAGCGCCAACATGATCTCTCTCTGCTTACTAGAGGCAGCGAGTGTTTAAGTTCTTGCATTCCTGGGGATCTTGCCATTGAAAAAGTAAATGGCACCATGATGATGTTTCCCAAGAGGAGTAATAGTAATTGCCAAGGCAGGCTCTGAGTAGCTCGCAAGTTGATTAAAAGCAAACAGTAGTGATGGCAGCAACAGTAGTGATGGCTACAACATGGTAGATTTTGTTTTGTTTTGTTTTGTTTTACAAGTAATGAAGTACAGACTGACCTGCACAGTGTGGAGGCCTGGTTAGGATGTGAAGAATTTAATGGATACTGAGGCCGGTACTGGTGAGGTTTGAAGAAATGAGAAAAAGTGATTAAAAGTACAGAAGTGTATGTAATGACACCCTGTCCTCGGCCCCAGGACTTGAGTGGACAGGGCCTCCCAGGAGTTTTAATAACCGTATGTCTTCACACTTCGGTGCTTACTGTTTCCTCATTTCTCTATGGTCTCCTGAGGAGAAAAACCCGTCAGCTATTAAAACTTCCACAAAAGGTCCATTCCAAATTGTTGTTTGGAGTTAGATGTGTGAGGTTAAGGAAAGCTGTAGTATAGTCAACATCAGCACTACACAAAAACCAGGGTGGGGTGGTTTTGAACACGTGAGCTTAGATGAATTGCGCACAGGAAAGACCATGCTTGTAGGAGCCTTGACTTATATGTGGCTCTAATGAAGTCATTAACATTTGCTGTTACTTGTGTTAGCACATTAGAAACATACACATTATTTGTACACAAGGAAAAAAGCAGAAAAACAAATTCACAGAAAACTATGTAAGCTCTTGGGAAGTTTTACTTAATATTTGCTGATAACCTACTATATGCAAACTATTATAAAGATCAAAATACTATTTTATCTTTGTATTTGAAGAAATTGACGTTCATAGATTTTTCTCGGCAACAGCATCAGGAATAATTGTAAAGTATGGAGAGTGTCTTTTTTCCTCCTATCCAGAAATGAAAGGCTATGTACTACAGCTGGACACTGTGCATAAAAGCTTAAAGGCCCTTTAGCACTGGGCTATAAAGAGTAGAAAGAAACATAAAGATCGCGCTTTTGTGCCCAAGGAGTAATTGTCTTCTTGAGGACCAGGAACACAGCAGGTAGTACACGTTTTAATTGACAATGACTTAGAACAAGAGAGGACCCCAGGCAGTGAATTTCTGACTGCCAAAGGGAAGAAATATATGGAGAAGATCTTACAGTAGCTAAGGGAAAGGAAAGATGAGCTAAGTAGCAGTGCTGAAAGAGGGTTCACAGAGAAGGCAAGATTTAGCCAAGTTCTGAAGGCAGACGGGACTGATAGAGAAAGTAAGATTATTCTGAGGAGGAGACACAGAATAAGGATAAGTGTAAGAGGCGGCCAGTGAATGATGCTTGAGTACAATGAATGTTTCTTGAATATTTATAATCATAATTTTATTAATAAGATTACATTTTTAATAGCTTGGAAAAATAGGATTCTGATTTTCAAGAGTCATGACTGTCAAGGTAAATGATTTTGAATATCTCCTCCAAGAGAGCTCTGGTCTCTGTCATCGTGTTTGCAGTGACCCCCAGCACCACCTGGCTTCTGTCTCTGCTGCTGGTTCGGGGTGTTGATCTGCAGAACAGACTCACACCAGCTGTTCCATAGGGAGCTTCCAGACCTCCCATCTCAGGCGGGGGTTCTTCCATAATCACCTCTGAGCAGCTCCTGCATCCTCCAGCCCTCCTACATGGGGGCAGCAGTTCTCTCTGGGAACTCTGTAATCTGACATAACAAATAAATAATAAAAACAGGCTCCTAGAAACTCCCTAGGGCAGGGCGCAGATGCTAGAGTTAACAAAGAGATAAACAGTTGTGATAAATATCTTTAAAAATTTATCTTCTAAAGGAAATTTAGTGAGAGAAGCAAAATAAGATGATGGTGGTTCATCGAGAAGGTGATTATCAATAAAGACATAATTTTATAGAAATAAATGATAATTCTGTATTTGAAAACATAATGACCTTAATGAAAAACTTACCAAAGGATATCAACAGCAATCTTTTAATTAGCAAGAGAAATAATCTTGGTTGGTAAAAATTAAGTTCTTTTTTTTTAAGAAGAGAAAATGATGAAAATTAAACATAGCCACAAACATATAAGGGCTGTCAGTATATACATTAATTTTTTTATAATGAGGATCCCAGCAAGAGAAAGAAGAATGAAAGAAGAGGAAAAGTATTTGAAGAAATGGCTTTAAAAATATTCATCTGCACATCCAATGAGATTAACAAATTCTTGGCAAGACACACACAGACATACACACTCGTAGGCACCATAAAAAATGTGGAAAGACAAAAACAAAATTCTGAGAGAAGCAAGAGAAAACCGACTCAGCAACTACAGAAGTCCCCTATAACATTAGAGATGACTTTTCATCAGAAATAATGAACTCAGAAGATAACTGCATGACATATTTAAAATGATAAAAAACAAAGTCAATCAAAAATCTTTTGCCATGAAAACCTAACATTCAAAAATGAAGATATAAACTAAAAGGTTTTCTACTAAAATCAAGAATAAAGGTATCCCCCTCACCATTCCCTTAAACTTCACACTGAAGTCCTAGGTTATACAATATGATGATTAAGCTTTTAAAAACATACACTGATAAGGAAGAAATATATCTTTGTTTACAAAAGATATAATTGTTTATGTACAGCATTTGAAAAATCAAAGAAAAAACCCTGAAACAATCTCTTGGAATGAATAAATAATTACAGCAAGGATTATAGTAAGATACAGGGTTAAAATACAAATCATATTTTTTGCCAATATACCAGGAATTAACAGATGAAATTTGAAATTAAAAACACAATATAGTTTATATTCACACCCACTGAAATTAAATACTCAGCTATAAATCTAAAAATGTATAAGATCTACATGGGGAAATTTATTCAATTCTAATAAAATAATCAAAGAACTAAATACATTGACAGACATTTCATAGTTATACATAGGAAGATTCACTATTGGCAAGATGTAAGCTCTTTCCAACTTCACTGATAACTGCAATAGATTCAATGAAGTGATCAGTAAGAATTTTAACAAATTATTTTGGCTTCTGAGTTTTTATGGAAAAGCAAAAGACCCAGAATGGCCAACCCAATGTTGAATTCATAAAATTGGAGAACTGACATGGCCCAATTTTAAGACTTACTATAAAGCTACAGAAATCAAAATCAAAATAATGTAACTTTGGGTAACAAAACATAAATCACAGAACAGAATAGAAATCTCATCAGCCAACCTATATTAATGAAAATAACTGATCTGTACAGAAGAAAGGGGACAAAAGAAAAAAAAAAAAACAGTCGCTTCAGCATCAGCAACAACCAAAAAAAAAAAAAAAAATTCAGATACAGACCTTATACCCTATACTAAAATTAATTCAAAATTAATCATAGAACTAAATGTAACATTACAAAACTATAAAATCCCTGCAAGATAACATAGGGAAAAAAACTACATGACCTTGGGCCTGGTGATAACTTTTAGATACAACCCCAAAGGCATAATCTGTGAAAGAAAGAGTTGATAAGCTGAACTGCATTAAAATTAAAGTGCCCTGTGCTTCTCACAAAGACACTGTCAAGATAAAAAAAAAAAAAAGATAAGCCACAGACAGGAAAGCAATATTTACAAAAGACATCCGATAAAAGAGTATTATCAAAAATTACAAAGAACCTCTAAACTAAACAATAAGAAAATAAATTTGATTTTTAAAAAAGAAGAACTGGACAAACAACTTACCAAGAAGATTTACAGGTGCCAAGTGCCTATTTGCAGAGACTCCATATTTTGTATCATTAGGGAAATATAAGTTAAAGCCATTATGTGATACCACTATATACTTTTTAAGAATGACCAAACTCTAAAACATTGACAACCAAATTCTGGCAAAAACATGGAGCAATAACAGCTCTGATTCATCGCTGATGGGAATGCAAAGTGGTACAGCTTCTTGGCAAGACAGTGTGGCAGTTTGTTACAAAGCCAAACATATTTTTACCATACAATTCACACCGCATTCACACTCCTTAGGATTTACACAAATACACTGAAAACTTATGTCCACACAAAAACCTGCCACGGACATTTATAGCAGCTTTATTCATAATTACTAAAATTTGGAAGGAACAAAGTTGTCCTTTAGTCGATGATTGGATAAATAAACTGTGGTACATCCAGGCCATAAAATATTATTCAGTGTTAAAAAAAAAAAGAGCTATTGAGCTATAAAAAGAAGAAAGGAAACAGCAATGCATGCTGTTAAAAGCAAGAAGCCAAACAAAGTAGGCTACACATCGCATGGCATTTGGAAAGCCATGGTAAAAAGATCAGTAGTCATAGAGGCTGCGGTGCAGAAAGACAAACCAGTCGAGCACAGGAGTTCCAGGGCAGCGCAGCTATTCTGCACCATGCAGTAATTGTGGATACACGTCAATATACATTTGTCAGGCTCATAAACCATACAGCTCAACAGTGAATCCTAATGCAGACTCTGGACTTTGAGTAATTATGATGTGTCAGTGTAGTTTCCCTCACTGAGACGCACATGCTGCTCTAAATTGCTAATGGGGAGGATGTGAATGCGGAAGGGCAGAGGGACGTATGGATAACTCTTTGTTTCCCTCTCGATTTTGTCGTGAACCTGAAATTGCTTTAACATTAATTCTTTAGCTGGAAAGAGTGAAGGTGAAATGCATTCCTAGATAAACAAAAACAGAAATTACTGCTTTCAGGGGGCGTACTGAATAAGAAATGCTGAAATATAGATTGCAAGGAAGTGACCCTAGAGAGAAATTAAAATCAAGACAAAAAACCCCACATATTACCAATAAAAGTGATTCTGAAATTATAAAAGACAATATAAATTCTTGTTTTTTTCCTTCTTCTCTTAACTGATTTCAAAAGCAACCACGGAAAACAATGTGTATAGAATGTATTGTTGTGGTTTTACCATATCAAAATGCAATATATCTGACAGTAACAGCAGCGTAAGAGGTGGGTGGGAGCAACACTCCCCTGGAATAATGAAGTGACACCAGATGGTGCTAGCTCAGTTTGCAGGAACAAATAAAGAAAATAAAAAACGGTAAATAAGATGATTAAGACAACAAACTATAACTACATACTTGCACTCCTTATTTTTTAGCTTCTACAAAGCTCATATAATTAATTAAAATAATAATTTCTAAAAATTTGCTGTTGGGGTATAATGTATATGGTTGTAATATATGCAAGAATCGTAGCGTGAACATAGGGAGAGGAAACAGTACTCTATAGAATTAATGTTTTCATATGTGTTTGGAATTAAGTTATCTGTATGGTTCGAGTAGGTTTATGTTCCCCCAAGGTTCCATTGTGATTAAAGGCTTGGTCCCTAGGATATCATTATTGGGAGGGGAGTTCCTGAGGTATTTAGGGGCATGAGATAATTTGCATGCCACCCCCTGTTTATTCTTTTGTAACTCCTGAGCTCTCACAAGAACGCTGTAGGAAAAGCACCAAGCATGGCCACTTCTGAACTCTCTGCTTCTTGGCCTATGAATGTGACTGTCATCCGCCATTCTCCATGAGGTCCTGGCTGGAACTGAGCTGATACAGACACCATGCCTTTGAGCCTCTAAAACTGTGAAATCAATAAATCTTTCTTCTATAAAATTATCTAGCTTAGGGAGTCCATTGTTGTACTGCAAAGATGATGAACAGTTTCTCTGTGCCCTGGACATACAATCTAGTAGTTTAAGATGTATATGGTAAGCCTTAGGCCATCACTAACGACATATCTCAATAAAATAGTCCTATAGTCTGGATCTGGAGTGCCCCTCAAAAGCCTTCAGTATTTGGATGTAGTACAATAACTGTGGAACTGTGTGACTTAGAGTGGTAGGGCCCGGTTGGAAAGGACAAATTCTTGGATTTGACCTAGAAAGATTGTGTCAACTTGTTGAGATGGGGTGGGGGTGCCCAGGGCAGAGTTTTCAGGTGTTTGCTATTGACTTGTGGGCCAGGAAGTGAAGGAGGGGCATTCACTTTGGGCGTGGGGAGCCTGACTGGGAGCTTAAGTAAGTAAAGGAAGGAAGAAGAAACGTGGTTGCAGCTCTTTCTGAGAAAGCTCTAGTCTTGTGTGAGTCTCCAGATATCAGCTTGCTCCTGTTCCACTTGGCTTTCTGTCTGCAGTGGCGTAAGCAGCTCTCTAGCCTCTGCCATGTGCTTGCATTGTTGCTGGCTGCCCAATGAATGGTTTGAGACCTTCTGAAACCATGAGCCAAATAAATCTTCCCTCCATTAAATTGTGAATATTGGGTATTTCTGTCCCAGCCATGAGAAATTAACTAAGACAAGTAGTATGCCAAACTACTGAATGAATTAAAAATTTACACTAGAAAATACAGTTGTGAAAGACAACAATAAAGAAGAACAAAAAAATGATATAAAACAAAGAAAACAAGAACATAATCCCCACTGTAATGGTATCATTACACGTGGATAGATTAAGCAGCCCAAAAGGCAGAGGTTATTAGACTGGGCTTAATAAAGATCCCATTCTACACTATGTACCTAAACAGGGTAAAAATGTTAAGAATTGAAAGTGTGCAATGTGAGAGTAGGACTTAAAAAAATGGAGCATCTACCCATAAAATATTCTTTAAACAACAAAATACATTATAGATCTAAGGATGTATTATAACAAAGAGGCCAATCCCCTAGGAAATTATAATAGTTATAAAAATATAGGTATTAAATCCTAATTTTTATTCAAAATGATCCCAAAATGGCTTATAGTTCCAAATGTGCTAAAATATGCAACACTTACATGAAAATATAGTAGTAAAGCTTTGTGGCTTGGGTTTAGGCAAAGCCTTCTTAAGCATGACAGCTGAAGGGATGGCCTTTCTCTTTAAAGAGATGAAAATATTCTAAAATTATTTATAGTGATTGGTTGCCAAAATCTTTTAATATATTAATAGTCACTGAAATTACTTCAAAAGGGTGAATTTTCTGATGTATGAGTTGTATTTCAGGAAGACTGTTTTCATGTAAGTATATATATTTATACATGTATGCTTGCATGCACTATGTGTGTGTGTGTGCGTATCAAGGGAGAATATGATGTGATGAGAAACTGAAACAAGATCAAGAATATTCAGAGAAGTACAGGAACAGCCCCAGGCAAGTGAGGAAGCGGTAAGAGAATAGGAGACCTCTAATAAAAAGTGCATTACTAAGCCAGCTACCAGAGTAGGTAAATGATCAAAGAAACCCTTACAGGAGCTCTGGGAGCAGGTGTGAGGCGCATTCACCTGAGTCATTGCCAAGAAAGGTTGGGCATTTGTTTACTTGTGTAGTCACTTCTGTCCTTTCTTGGTGGATATGTCATTAGTGCTCTTGCCCCCGGCTACATGCGATGTGAGAGTGGCTTTGTGGAGTTCCACAAAGACTCCCACGCATGAGAAGCTGATACTGATACTTGCTATAGTGGCAAGGTCGTGCGCACGAAACTAGCTGTCCATTCCAAGGTGAGGTCAAGGTGGTGACCCAAAATGGCTAATGTAGGTATTCCTTTACCTTGGACTTGACCATGGATTGGAAACATAAAGGTACTAGGTAGGAGCATTTTATTAAATGATAAAGTCTGAGTGTCTGCATGATTGCTGGTTAAACATTCCCTCTTCTATTGAACTTGCAGTGTGACTGACATCTCCACCACGAACAAATATGAGGCACAAACCCTGTCTCTCTGTCATTGTGTGCCTCTGCTCATAGTCTCCACAGTGGCTTCTCCGAACATGTGCCTCGCTCCACAAGGTCTCATCCTTTCTACCCTGTAATGATTCTGCAGCGTCACTCTCTTGTTGTAGGAAGGCATTCCTCTCCCTCTCTCTAAACATTTCTTTTTCTCTAATACCCATCCATTCCTGTCTTATGCTATCTGTAATCCTTTAAAATTATCCTGATTCCCACTAACTCCAAGAAAATGGAAACCATCAAATGATTTCAGTTATTTGGAGTTAAGAGGAATGGTTTCAGTTCCCATTTGCCTGTGTACTATCATACTGTGGCTGCATTGTACTTTACTGTGTTCAGTATTTACTAGGGAACAGCCTTTAGAAGAGAAGGCAGGCAGGCAGCACTACATAGCAGGGTGAGAAACTGAACTTCGGTGGAGCAGCGACAGCTTCCTTAATCTCAACTAAGACTACTGGGCACAAAACTGTCCCATATTAGGCCCAAATCGCCTGGCCTTTAAACTCTCCTTAGCCAATTACAGACCAAGAACCGCTTTGAAAGCTTCGTGTAAGGCAGGTTTCCATAGCTAAGGTTACCTCTCATAACAGGGTCATTGTCTTTCTTAGTTCTTTGTTGTTGTTGTTGTTCTCATACTAACATACTTCTTGGGGATGAATACTTTGTAAAGACAACTGCTTTGTTCGCAATTATGGTGGTACAATATCCAAACGACATGCTTTTACCATCCTGGTAAACATCCCCTAGTGGTGTCACAGCACGGCAAGGAAATGGAAAAGGAACTGGCTGTGTGCCTAACAGGATGGATGAGTGGTGTGGTCTGGCTTCATACCTGTTCCTCTGAGAACCAGTCAGGGGCCTGAAGGACTACATTAATCTTTTCTGAGAGTGACACCCCTGAACACACTCCCTTGTTTTGTGTATATATGTGAATTTGATCTCACTACCTATCTCTTTTACTGTACCAGAGAATGAACCCAGAGAACACTGAGCTACTTCTCCAACTTTTTAAATTTTATTTGGAGAAATATATTTTCCCAGGCTAGTCCCACACTTTTGATCTTCCTGCCTCAGCCTCCAGAGTGGCTGGCATATCTCCCAGTGTTTCCTCAACTCCTCCACATTGCCATACTGGAGACCAACCTTCCAGTGCACGAGCACCTGAGGGAACAATCAGATCATATTGAAGCCAGCTCTGTCACCACCATTAACTAGCCCTTCTCTCATTCAGATCCATTTATTCACTCGCATCAGGGGCTCTAATAGGACTGTCTCCCAGGAGGACTCCTCGAGGGCAAATGTCAGTGGGGTGAGCGACAGCCTCCGTTTCTGTGACTGGTCTTGGAGTCACAACTAATACTCAGCACATCTTCACTCCACATTCCAGACCCCTCATCTTTGCACAATGGCCCTTCTGCTGCTCTTCAGGGCTTCCTGGAGGCATGACCTTGACAACCATTCCTTAGGCAGCTGAGATTTTTGTCACTGAGCCTTTGCCAGGCCAGGGCTGTACATTGTCTACTCATTGCCACAACCAGGCAAAAAAGTACCAAGAAATACCGCAATGGGTCACCTCAGTTTCATGTCCATTTCTCTCTGCCTGGTAGAGTCCCAGCATGATGACCAGGTGACTTGAGGAGGCCGAGCTACCCTGTAATGATTCTGCAGCGTCACTCTCTTGTTGTAGGAAGGCATTCCTCTCCCTCTCTCTAAACATTTATTTTTCTCTAATACCCATCCATTCCTGTCTTATGCTATCTGTAATCCTGTCTGTCTTATTACTTCCTCTCTTTGCTGGCTTCTTTGTTGCTTGTTTTTCCTCCTTTGCCTACAAACAGACTGAAGTTCCAAAACACAGTAAAGGCCAAACTTTCAGTAGCAATGGCAGCAGACCTTTCTGTTTCTCTTGCTTTCAAGTTGCTATTCTTTCTCATTCATTGTAAAATTTGTAAAAGGATAATTTATGTTTTCTCTAGTCCATCTCTGGTTGACCTTTAGTCCATTGCGATGAACTTTACACTCTGGTACAATTGTCTTCCTTCCAAGGTGGAGACTGTGGCGCACTAATGTCTGGCAATGGTGAGTGCTCATGATTGATCTTTAGACTTAACCTCTGTGGCTCATGTGGTGTCATCTGCGTAATTTTGACATTCTCTTTTCCTTGGCTTTGCAGTGGCGTCCTTGCTCTTCATCTTGTGACTCTTGGGCTACTTCCTCTTCGCTGGCTTGTGTTCTTCACTTTATTCCTTGGATGCTTCTGGCCTCCAAGTTTGCCTTCCACCTTCTTTCTCATTGCCTTCTCTGTCATCCATTAGGAATCAAGTCTATCCCTAGACATCCCAATGCCACCACTCAGTCTTAACTTCTCTCTGGACAAAGACATTTCACAATGTATAAGCCAAAACCCAAACCCTCTCAATTCTCTTAAAACCAACTAACTGCTGCATTGCAGTGTCCACTATCTTGTTTAACACCATCACCACAACCTTGAATATTGAAAGATGTGTTGTACTGACTTCTGTCTTCTCAGCTCTACTGACTATGGTTTATTCTGCCTAAAAACCTATCTCTTAGCTCTTCCTTTTCTCTTGGTTTTCACAGGCTTCCACTAAGATCCAGAGCAGGTTGGTGGCATCAATGTTGTTGAAGTTGAGTGGGTTTCTGTCTGGTCTGCTCGGTCTTCTGCGTGGCTTGGGACTTGTTTTTGTGAGTAAGCACTAAGCACCATCCAAGCTTTCTGTCTGGGTTTGGTGGAGTTGTCAGCCTTTCTCTTCCATAGTGAAGTTGAGCCAACCTCAAAGATCCTGTGTTTTCATCACAGAAAAGGAAAGTTGAAGCACACTGTAAAATTGTAGGGCAAAATGATTTTTAAAGTAAATATGCAACATTTGGGAAATGGGTTTTTCACATGTGAGAATTGCTTTCCTTTCAGTGAAAGGAGGTAAAAGTACAAAAATTAGAAAATATAAAAATTAGGAAGATATATATGATATCTATCACCTAAACCAAGAACCTACTATGGTTAAAATGTTCATTTCCATGTATTTATTTTTTGTTGCCTTTTTCATTAAAGTTCTTGGGAACATATTTAAAAGCTCACTCCTGGAGTGAAAATATAATGAAAATAACGGACAAAATAAAAATATCAGCCACCAGAAAAATAATATGTACCAAATATACAAACTGTGTAAGTAAAAATAGAAGAACTTCTAAGGACTATGTGCAGACCACTCCAGTGTAGTGAAAGCCCAAGGACTCGTTTTAGCCTTCTGTTGCTGTGAACAAGCACTTGAGAGAAACAACTTGGAAAGCTTGGGAAAGCTTATCTTGGCTTATTGTTTCAGAGATTTCCTGCCATGGTCAGCCAGTTCCATTGGTGTTAGGCTTATGGTGAGACAGAAATGATATATTAGAAGAGTATGGTAGAGGAAAGCGGCTCTCCTCATGCTGGCCATGAACAGGGAAAATTCAAAGAGGAAGGCGTGGGGGACTGGACAGAGTTGCTAAACTCTCACTCCCCTGAACCACTTCCTGCAAGTAGGCCCACTCATGCTTCATCACTTCCCAAAGATGCTGTTAAATTATGATCTCAATAATTAATTAATCAACTGGTGACGTTAAAGTCCTCATGATCCAATCAGTTCTTCAAAGATCATCAGCAACTAAGCTTTCAACCCAATGAGGCTTTTGAGCCCCAAACACAAGAGGGCTGCTGTTAAATGTGGGTTTGTGATAAAGTGATGGGGGAACCGCCTTTCTGGCTCTAGAAAGCCTGATCATTGTGAGGTCTAAGGCTCCCAGTACCTCCACGGCACCCTCTGGTTCTGGCATCACTGGACCGTTGCATTGAGCAGTCAATGGAGTATCATCCGTGGACAGAATGTTCTACTATGTGTCCGCAACTGGGTTAGTCTGTCAGACTGAAAGCTTATCAACTACAGAGAGGGTTTTGCCAGCTACAAGCATACAGTATTTTATTTAGTGACCATTAGGAAATTAAGAAGTAAATTTTGACATCATTGAACAGAGGCTTGGCAAAGCTTATAAAGACTCTGACTACGGTTATCCCAACTTTTTTTTCCCCTGAGATGGCATAGAATACACAAGATGTCTGTTAGGGAATTCACTGGGGCTCAAGGGCAATGAAGGGGGAGCAGGATAGTACAGAAGAGGGGGTGCGATAAAGAGGTAAAGGGGAGACTCAGCTCTGGTGGCTACCATGGCTACCACCATACCTCCATAGCTGGATGCAAGGTGAGATTGGCAGCTAAATACGCTAATCAGGCTTGGGCCGAAATGACTAGGCATTTGTTCTCCACATCGGTCAGGTGCTGAAGATGAGTCATCCTGGAAAGGATTGGGCAGGGGAAGGATTTCCTTGAGTGTGAGGACACTCTTGACGGCTGTGTCTTCTAATGTAGCTGCTGAAGCTGGGGCATTAAACATTTCCTTGAGGAACATGAGCATTAGAATGTATTCGGTGCTTAACGGGGATTAATTAGTTTCATCCCAAGAGCAACCCTATACTGGAGGATTTGGTTTCTCTCTGCCCTCATTTTACTTTTCCCAGCTGAAGAAAATGAGACGCATGAAGCTGTCGTTGTCCTAGGCTGTACAGCTAATAAGTAATATTGTTCAGATCTGAACTCTGGGTATCTAGTGTCTTACATGGCATCCTATAGTAAGAGATACAGAAAAGTATAAGCATAGGAAATGATTAATAACAGGAAAAACTCTAATTATTTATCAACAGTAATGATATTCCTGAAAAACAAAAATGCAAAAACAGATTGTTGTGATATCAGGAAAGCAAGAATTGAAGTTGAGGGCCTGAATTTTGAACTTTTCGCCTCCTGGATGCATGGCTTTGAGCAAGTCCTGTAACCTTTCTAGCTTGAGTTTCCTCATTCTCGGAATGGGCATAATAATGGTTTCCCCCAGACCTGCTGAAAGGGAGCAACAGAATCCACACATCTGAAAATAATATAACACCTACTGTCTCATCAAACTGTGTGTCTTCACGTGTACCTGCTCAGGGGAATGGAGGGCTTCAGTGACAGCTGTAAGGTTATGGGGGAGTGGAGTGGTTGGGCCTTAGAAGATGGTGAGTGGACAGAGAGGGGGAGGAATATGGGAGCAGGAAGGGTTGGCAGGCAACCTGTGTGTTAAGAAGGAGCCATGGATTTCCTCATAGATGTTCTAGACCTTTCCTGTGTTATTTATTTATTTATTTATTTATTTTTTGGAATTACCTCACAGCGGAAAAGTGCTGTTATTTTCTCATTTTCCAGATGAGATAACAGAGGCTCAGGATATTATGTGTCCTGTTTTCTGCTTGTACAGTTAGTTGGTTGTGGAACCAAAACTTGAACACACAACTGAACTGTGGCAGAGTTCACACTCTTAGTAGATAATGTCACCCTGATGTTGTCACATGACATGTCTGTCATGGAAAGCAATTCTGTTGAAAAAGATGGCAAATCAAGCTTTTAACTGGCCATTCTATCAGCTAGTTTGGATTCTGTATCCCTGAGTGTTTTGAGCCCGGTGATTCCCACAAGGTCTGGGCAGAAAGGATTCTTTCTTTTCACCATGTTCCTTTCTCCAGTTTCCTTTGCCAGCCCCTCTCCACTCTGAAGTGCTTCCTGGACTCCACGCTTCAATTCCCCCACTTCATGTGGGTGAGGTACCCCTCTGGATTCAGCACAAAAGGATTTATGTGCTAGACACTGGAGGCTTCCCTCCCCAACACTGCTGCCACTTGCAGAATCAGCATGAATAGGGCTTGGCTATGGCATGTGCATTCTGTGACCTGAACTGACGCTAGATGAGGAAATGACTCAACTCAATTCCAAGTGTTTAAGATGCCACCGGTGGCTCTGACGTTTCAGGGATATAACCCTTGAGGACAGAAATATTCAAAGCTTCAGTAGTAATCCAAAATAGCAAAATAGCCACAGCAGCATCACCACCAAGAGTTACTTACCACTAAGGATACTGATGGCATGCTCAGAACAAGAGCTGGTGTTGAGCGAGAGCCTGAACCGTGGTAACCCTGGATTCTTCTCTCTTGTGCTGCACCGTACTGGTAGAGACTGGAGAGACAGAAGGACAGCCTGGCAGCAGGACGCTCTGTGCTGACACGACCTCTGAGTTGTGGAAGTATTCACGTAAAACCTAAGGACCATGAGTCAGAAATTGTACACGGGCTAGGTGAGCATACACTCTGAGGTTCCTTCCAGGCCACAGCTCTGGCACGCAGTGATTTTCCAAGTAACCTGGAGCCAACTATGTCATACATCTGAGGTTCTTCACTTGAAGTAGATAAAAACAAGCCAGGTTCATGTGTCTTGGTGCCCAGGGGACAGTGCCAGGCAATCTTGCCAGCTGTAGGTTTGCAGTTGCGGATTCCTGTGTTCTCCTGAACAGGATTCCAGGCAGAAGAAATAGCCGTGGCCTTGCTTTCTCCCCCAGCAGGGACAGCTGGCTGGTGGGGATAAAGTGCTCCTGAGGCGGTAGGTACTGAAGACAAAAGCAAGGTTGGAGAGCAACAGATTTAAAGTACATATTGTACAGAATGAAGTGACCTAAATACTGCTAAGTGAGTGCCAGTGAACAGGTCTAACTTGGCTCCCAGCCCCTGCCTCGGCTGGGGTTCTCTCTGAGAGTGGACCTCAAACTCAGCACACAGCCAAAGCTAGGGTTTGCAGGGAAAGGAGTTTGAAAGGTAGATTTTCACATTGAGAAGTTATTTATAAGGAAATAAATGACATGTCCTCAATTTGGTATCCCCTCTGTGACCATATCAGCATAATGGCAGAGTTTTCTTTCAGATCGCAATTTTTTGTTCTTTCACACCATGATCTAGACTTACAATCTTTTCGTCAAGCTCTAAGTGGAAATCACTGATTAGGCAAACTGCAGACAAAATTAGTTTGTTTACAATGTGGGAGCTGGCTAATTGCGCAGGAATGTGAGGTTCTGGGCCCACTCTTGGTGGAATACTGTCTTCACGGTAATCGGAGAGGGTGTCCACTGGGGAGAGCTGAGGCCTCAAGTAGGTGAGATAATTGGGCGAGGTTCAGGTCTGTTGCTTTTCCCTTGCTCAGTTTTCTTCCTAAGGTGATTCGTCAAAAAGACCTTCAGCTTCCATTGTACGGTGGTGCAAACATCCACGGAAATACAGATGCCACTGTGAACAGGGCCTCCTACAGAAAAGCATCCTACTCTATAATTTAGCAAGTGTTTAGTGAGGACTGGCTTTTTGCTAAGCAGTGTGTTTGATACCCAGTGCCTCAAGAAAGACTTTAAAAAATTGGCAAAGACAAAGTGTGAGGACTCAACCAGATCAAAAGTGTTGTAATAAGATTATGACAAGAGAGGCACAGTTCTCAGGAGGTCAATGGGAGGGAGGATCTTGTTGCTGAGGACATCGGGAAACTGCCAGGGAAGAAGGCAGCATCTGAGCTGGGCCTTCAAGTTGAGTTTGGAATTCAATTAGACTGAAGGAAGATTTTTTTCAGATAAGACAAGAAGCACGAAGAGAGATGCAGCAGAGAGAGCTGGACAGGTGAGCATTTCTTCTGCAAAGGCCATGTCCAGAAATGACCACAGGTCTGTAGACAATTATGTCTGAAAGGGGTTTTGCAATCATCTGGTACCATGAAGTGTTTCACAGGTAAAGAAACTAGACTGACTCAAATTCTCCAATCTCAAAGCCCTGATCTTCTCAGTTATACTCATCATCTTTGAGTGTGAACTGGTATTTACCATTCTTTGGACATATTTATGTAATGGTGTTACTTACATCAGTGAGCTTGGCATTGGCTTTTCTCTTCTTGCCAAGTCTACAAAGAGTATCTATCTGTTCACCCTTCCACTTAAAGGCATTCATCAGCCCAACAATCAAACTATCAAATACATATAAAGAAACCACTTTGTCAGACAATCTATGTACTATTTGTTTATATCTTGTGCCCTCTAAAACTAAACACTTTTTCAGATTGCACATCCTTAAAATGCTTTCTTTCTTTCTTTCTTTCTTTCTTTCTATCTTTCTTTCTTTCTTTCTTTCTTTCTTTCTTTCTTTCTTCTTTCTTTTTCAGTACTGGCCATTGAATCCAGGGGGTAGCAAATGCTAGGCAATTATTCTACCACTGTGCTATACCTCCAGCCACTGTTATTTTGCTTAAAATGCTACCTTTTGAAATAATTTTAGATTTACAAAAATCCCAAATATAGGACAGAAATTTCCCACTCACCCTTCTTGTTACTGTATTCCATGACCACAATGCCATTTGTCATAAAAATGCATTTAATTCTGATTTAAGATGCAAAAAGATTTAGAATACATTCTTTCTCCATTCCAATGTGTCTGAAAGTATGAGGGTTTCAGGGCTGAGCAGGCTCTGAGATGCATGATGTACTGTTTATGTGTCTCTCTCAGTGTATCCAGGAAAAGTATTTTTAGGACTCTCTGCCCAGCATCATTAGTTTGTGTTAATTAAGATGAGGACAATAGGGATTCATTTCTGACAGACCTTTGCCACTTGCAGAAGAGGAGTCTCATATGCAGTATTTTGGACTCTGGGGAGCCTTGCTCCAGATGGAGAATGCTAACAGCTATAGCATAGGATGTATATGGTGGCCCCTCCCCTCCCTGCCACCCTCCACCCCACGTTTTCTATTGTCTTTAGGCCTTCCCCGGAGTTCCAGGGTTGTGGGCCTATGGAACTGGTCACCACCATTCTCTCCAGGCTCCCGTGACATGGGTTGATTGGATATACAAAGATGTCAGGGCAAATCACCACGTGTGGGAATTGTCGGGCAAACACAGTCTGTGGAATTAAATGTGCACATTGCCAAAGTGTGGGGGAGGTTAGAAAGCAGAGCTATCTTGACAGAGAGAGAGAAGTGTTGGAATTAATTCATAAACGTGTCGGATGGAAATTAACAGCTGAAGGTTTGCGAAGGGAAAAGAGACAGAGGGAGACAGAAAAGGAAAGAGACAGACAGATGGAGAGGGGGAGGGAGATGGTGGAAAATAGAGCAGAGACACAGCTTCATTTCCCAGCCTCACTCTAGCCTCCGCCAAAGCCGCCTGTGCTTTTGCAGGGATTCTCTTCCTGCTGTCTTTTGTTGCCCCGCTGACCTCTGCATTCAGCAGCCCTGGCTCCTGGACCCTCCCTGCCCCTCAGACGCCCACTGTCACAATTGTTGTACTTTTTGCACACATGGGATTCCCAGTGTCTGGAGAAGAAATCTCACAAGGCTAAGTGCAGTGATTGATCTATTTGTGTGCCCCGAGAAAGAGAGGAGGATTGGGGTTCAGGAGGAAAAGCTTGGCTCTGACGCCTTGCTCTCCTCCAAGTCACTAACCATACTTGGCCTCCATTTTCCACTAACAAAATTAGGATTTATGCAGATTACATGGTACTACACCTGTAAGTCAAGTGTTTTAGAAAGTGCTGTGTGGTATGAACTCCTTAAGTTGTTTATTATCATTACTGACTGTAAAGGTTTGGCACGTAAGTGTCTCCCAAAGGTCCATATATTACAGGCTTGGTTGCCAGCTAACTTATTGCATTGTGGTAGGTGTTTAGGAGGTAGAGCCTAGTCGGAGAAGGTAAGTCTTAAGGTTGTGAACTTGAAGGGAACACTGGAACTCCAGTTCCTTTCTCTCTCAGCTTACTCGTGTCCATGAAGTGAGTCGCCCTGTCTGCCATGACTGCACAGTGCCGCCACAGGCCCAAATCAGTGGGCCTTCAGACTACATATTAAAACCTCTGAAACCATGAGCCAAAATATGTCTGTCCTCTTTCAAGTTGTTTGACTAATGTACTTTTCCCACAGCAACAAATACTAACACATTCCTGGCAGTGGTGATAAGACTGGTAGACTTGAGATTTTCTCTGTGGTAGTCTATACTTCCTCATTCAATCTTGGTGATCAAGATGGAGAGATCCAAGTGGTGTGTTGAACACAGTTGTAAAGCCAAGACGGACACATGTTTCCCAGATTCCATTTCTTAATTGATGATTGGAAGTTTGCCCTGTAGTAGTGAGTCTGTTGGATGAGGCTTCACTAAGGAACATAACACAGGCAATCACCCAACTTCATTTTGAAAGAACAATGGAGATTATTATGTGTATGATGAGGAGGAAGCTTCATTTACTCCCTCCTGCTGCTGAATATTGTCAGTGTGTGCCCTAAATTATCTGCTCCTTCCAATTTTCTTTTTACCCCAGATTCAAGGTGCCACATTTAAATCTGGGCTGAGTATTAAGGTCATGTGTAGATTTTATTGTTTTTTTTTTCAAAGTAGATGTAGGTAAATTGAAGGCTTGTGAATAATTAGGACTCGTAGAGAGCTATTTTTAGCTTTTCTAAAGTCCATTTTCTTTTTCACTCTACATGGTACCTAACCTCTTGCTCTGTACCCCTTTAGAAGCTCTTCCCCTCTTATGAAAGACAAAAACAAATTGTACTTTGGATCAGTCCATTCACACCAATGTACTAGCACTTTCTAAGCATTTTGTAATCTGAATTCTTTAAACTAATCAGGTTTTGTCTGTTGAGAAAGAAATGGTAGTCATTAGCTGTGCCTAGGAAGAGTGTTTGGGAACAGTGTACAGGTGTTTTTCTTTTTTTCTATCTTTGTCTTTCTATGGAATTTTAAAAGAATACTTGTTTAAATTCTTTTAGGACAGCTAAGCAGCCAAAGGGATGTTAAATATGGTTAATTTGGGCTAAGAAGTCGTGCCTAGATATTTAGTTAAACATTATTTTGGATGTTTTATGGTGATTTTTTAAACATAAGATCAACTTTTTAAGTCAGTGAACTCTGAGTAAGGTAGTTTATCCTCCGTATTGTAGGTGAGCCTCTTCCAATAAGCTGAAGAACTAACAAAAGACTGAAAGAGGGCTCTGCAATAGATGGCTCTGGGCCTAATACACAGCATCATTTTTTTCCTGGCTCTTTAGCCTGTCCAGCTAGGCTGCAAACTGTGGACAGGCCAGTCTCCATAACCACATGTGCCAGCTCTTTAAAATCAACCAAGCAACAATCCAACAATGAAACAGTCTCTGTCTCTTCTCCATCTTTCTCTCTCTGTCTAAATGAGTGTGTGTGTATGTATGTGCACATGTGTCTGTGTGTGTGTGTGTGTGTGTGTGTGTGTGTGTGTGTGTGTATGATAAGAGAAGTCTGGCTTTATTTCTTTCCTCCTCCTGCAGAGCACTTTTGTCAAGGTACGCCCTGAAATGTCTTCACCTTCCAGTTTTCTTTCTATCATCAGATTTTATTTATTTAATTTTATGCATCTCTGTCTATGTATATGAAATATCCCTTTGGCTCTGAGAGTCCTAACTAACAATTACAAAGCTCAGCCTTCATCTGCTTCTCTTTTCTGTGGTCTCTCTGTGCCTGTCTTCTCATTCCCTCTTTGTTTGCTTGCTTTCCCTATTTACACAAATATCTTTGATGCCTGAGGGAGGGGATCAGGAGTGGATCCTCTGTCTTCTCCTTTCCCAGTCTCAAGATTGCATTTCCTGCTACCAGGAGCTATGTAGAGCTACATAGCTCAATATGATATTTTCCCCCCCGATCTGATTTGTATAACACAGATTCCATTCAGCCAGGAAGCTAGCATAACTTAGAAAGAGGACAGTTTCTCTGTCCTTTTGGGGTTATATACAGTAAACTTCTGGTGCTGGGGTTAGGGGTCAAGGGTGCAGCAATGGTGAATGAAAAGCCTTTTAGCATGGATCTGGACATTGGGAGTCTCATGTGAGAGTGACGGGGATGCTTATATCTGCAAGATCTAAGACGTGTTTAATCCAATGTACCTCAAACCAAAACCCTCAAAAAAGTGTCATTTGAAGTGTGACCAAAACATAAGAGCCTGCACAAGAGCTTGAGAGCATGTGCAAACACAGATGCAAGAGCTATGTAAAAAAAAAAAAAATCATACTCGTGGGATTCTTGCTCCTGAGGCCCCATTGTGTATGTACATCACAACGATTATACAAGTGGCAAGTGATGCTTCTGACTGATCTGGCCGTGCTATTGGCTCGACTCTCATACCCAGAGCCCATCTTCATTGTTTGTTAGCCATGTGGTACAGCCACCTGCTTTTCCACCATGATTAACTTCTCACAATTCAAATAATAACGTGTTCCAACATTTGTAGTGTACAGGCCCATGGATTTTAAAATGATACAAATTGAACTACTCTAATTTGTGTTCTTAACTTCCAGCTAAATTGCTACCAAAAAAAAAAAAAAAGGAGAAAGATTTAATCCAAAGTTCAAATGAGAACGAACATCTTTGATGTTTGATGTTTGGCATATGGGTGTGGAGTACCTTCAGTGTCTGTGAGGTGGTTGGAGGGCGTGCCTTGGGAGGGCAGATTCACTTCCTACTGAGTTGTTTTGGGTGTTGGTGATGTAGCAGTAAACCTTGAGGGGAATAGGAAAAGTAGCATTCACTAGTTTTGCATTCCTAGAAATGAACTGGAACAATCTTTCCTCTCTGTCTGCTGGTGTCTTTAATAATGCCCTCCTTGTAGAGGTGCTAAGGGGATCACTCTAGATGGTATGGGACAGGTGTGTTCTAGTGTCCAACATCATTAGGAGGAGGAAGAGCATGCTGGATGATGATGGTGATGCTGGGACAGCTGCTCTTTTAAATTGGATGATGAGTCTATACATGAGTGGATCCAGAGATGGAATTCCTGATTTTAATTCACTGTACCGAATTATCAGCCATGTGTGTAATGTGAACATCACATGCAGTTCTATGACGCCTTTGAGGAACTCCTAATCTGCAAACAGAGCCAGGCCCAGTAGTCCACACCTTACGGGAGGCCAAGGCAGAAAGATCGTAAGTTTAAGCCCAATGTGAGCAACTTAGTGACTTAGGGAGACCCTGTTTCAAAGATGAAAATAGAAATGGGCAAGGGATGTAGCTCAGTGTGAAGACCCTGGGCCCTATCTCCAGGACCAAACCATAAAAGTCATCAGATACCATGTATAAATATTTAAGTATGTCTTACTGAAGATAAAATAAAATAAAAAAAACATGATCTGAGCCTGCTCAAGACCCACATGCCCTTTCCCACTGGAGTCTGCAGTTTCTTTGTGCTCACCCTCTGTGCCCAAGCTTGGGGACCTTCCTCATCTGTTTGCCCCACTCCTTGGGTTCCCCGCATTCCTAAGCTCTCATCACTTCATCTCTGCTACTGTCCCGGGGGTGAAATTGCTTCTCTGACATTTACCAGTGTCCATTCTGGTGTCAGACTAAAAACATGATTGTCCACACATCACTAACCTGAATTCCCGAGTGCCCTACTCTGTTAACTAGTCTCCCCAAGTCTACTCCTGGTTTTCTTGGCAGTCAACTATTCCTGAGTTATCATCTGTCTCTGGCCCCTCCTTGCAGTCATTCATGAGTTCTCCTCCTATGTGCCACTGGAATGGCCTGCGTTGCCTGGAATTTATGCTACATACCTTGCTCCCCTCACTGTCCTGCTCTTGCTGAGTAACTTCATCAATGCCTGGAGATCCAGTACCTGCTTACACAATGATGATTATAGAAACTCTGATGTAAGCAGTGTTCTTTTTCAAGCTCAAAACCTAAATGCCCAAATGCTAGACAAACAGCCTCACTTAGGTGTTTCACCAGCATCCCAGGTACAACATGTAGCATCCTTACTCTCCATTCAGCATCAACTGTACTTACTACTCATTCCCAGTGAGGGTAACACATCTGCCCAATTGCCAAAGCCAGAAACCAAGTTGCAGCCTAATTCCCAGTCCTGAAAAATGAGCTGAGAAATTGCTTCTTTTGAGCAGGTTTCAAGAACACTCCTCTAATTTAGATGGCTGGATTCTGAGATCCTTTAGCTTGTGTGTGTGTGTGTGTGTGTGTGTGTGTGTGTGTGTGTGTGTGCACATGTGTGTGCACGTGAGCATATCCCAGCCTTTTATTTTAATTTATCTCAAGATAGGATATCGTAAATTGCCCAAGCTGCCCTTGAATTTGCAAACCTCTTGCCTCAACTTCCCAAGTAGCTGGGATTACAAACACATACTTCTCACTGGTTTATTCAAATTTTTATTTTTAATCTTTGTTTTCTCATACTGTGATGTCTGAATTACTTTCTTCTGTGAAACTATAAGGTCCTTGAGAGTAAGTAACATGTCATGTTCTTTGTATCCCTAGGCCTAGAAAAAAAAATGTTCAAAAAATGTTGCTGGAAAAATATTTGAATGAATTAATTAACCAATGAAATAAGACAATAATTTTTAGAAACCATAGAGGCTGCGATAAGGCTGCAAGTAACCAACATATAATAAAAACATGAGTTCTCCTGTCTCTTTGGGATCTGAAGATCAGATACATTGTAGCAGCAAGGGAATGGAGCAGAATACTTGCTCATGGAGCCCTCATGATGTGCCAAACTCTCTGCAAGGCATCATACATATAAATTGTTGAATTCATTAGAGAAAAAAAATAACTATATTTCTCCTGCTTAACCAGTGAGAAAATGTGGCTCCTGGAAGTCTGGACTAAAGCCCATAGTCTAGCAGCAGAATCGGGTGTGGGGTCAGGCAAGTTGAAGAAAATTGAATCATATACTGACTTTCCAGAGGCTGTGGAACACGGATGTCAGATCTCATGCAACAAATATTTGCATGGAGTACTTAACTCCATGCCTAGCACTAGATCATAGTACAGGAATCAGGATGAGTAAACACTGCTGTCAAGGACGCTGCAATTCTAATGAGACAGAGACAGTTATGTGGAAGGAATGCACACAGACCTTTGGAAGGAGAGGGCGAGGATGGGAGATGATATGGGAGCAATTGAATTCTCCAGCTGATAGAAGATCATTCTCTATGCCTACCTGTGGAACCTCCTAGGTACCTTTATATGGTACAATCTTGTGTGCCTTACATTTTTCTGTTGGCTTGCTTATTTTAAAGATCTTTTACTTTTCACTTTTGTTTTTATCTGTTTAGTTGTTTTTGTTTTGTCAACTTTAAAATTTCATCATTAAGGGTAGAGTAAAGAAATGGAATGTCTCCCGTCCGTGACAGTTGCCATCATGCCAGGCATGGTGACAGGAGCTTACAAATGTGTCATCATGCTCAGAGCAATCCTGAGAAGAATCCCTTATTAATTCTGCCTACTGAGAAGAAAATACAATTTTGAGGATAAGTACTTTGTCCAAGACCACTGTGCTTTTAAGTGGCCGTGCTGGGATTTGATGCTGGACATTCGAGTAAGTGCCCAGTATGGTTACTTTGTACTCGTGCAGGGAAATGCATGCTATATGGGAAAGGACGCAACATGGTAAAAACAACCAGAATTCAGCTAACCTAAGTTCTCAAGTCAGGTTGGCGGATGACTAGGGAAACCATTTAACGTGTATTTGACTCAGCGTGCAAGGCACAGGAAGAGAACGGGGAGGGAAGTTTCTTGTTGCAGTCTTGCATCAATCTCAGGCACAGCAATTGTTATGGGGGTTACGTTGGGATCTACAGGAGGCAGTACTCTCACCTCATCCATCGTTTCCCGATTTGCCATGCAATTCCAGATTTTCTGACTTCATTAGCCTAAAAATGGAAGCCCCAGCCATTCTTACCATTCTCTTCTCTACCAGCATGTTCCTAGTTTTCTAGGCCTCCACGTTCTGAGGGCCCCATGGTAGCCACCTTCAGTAGGCTAAGCTGCAGGGTCCCTTCAACCACTGTACTCATGGCTCCATATGAAAAAGGTGGGTTTCGGTAGCATAAATATGTATTGAATACAAGCTTTGTCCTTCTGGTTCTCCAGTGCACACACAGAGCAGCTGGGTATGCTTTTCTCTCAGATAAACACAAGCTGTAAGTTTTTCTTATTTATGAGTAACATACAGTTTGAAATTGGTTTTACTGTGGGATACAAGTCCTATTAGGTAAAATAGAATATTGTGCTGGACATTTCTGTGGAATCCTGAGTTCCTCAGTAGCTGTCCTCAACCAGACAGCCCCTCCAGAGCAAGATGGAAGCTTATTAATAACGAGGTTTTATCCTTAGGTGACTTCTAAAATTGACTCTGCTTTAAAACCACATTACAAGACCTGTCCTGTTTGTCACATTATATACATGTGCATACACATAAAGCCTTCAGACACCTTGAGAGTTTTTCTGACTTGATCTTTATAGCTCCTGTGTCCACAGAGACACTTTATAGAAGAAACTTGTGACAATAGGGAATCAAGCCTCTTTCGCAGGTAATGGAACTAGCATCGAATGAGCAGTTTGCATGCCATATTTCATTTAATACTATTACAGTTGGCATTTGGTTGCCCCAAATCCTCCCATCTCTCTGATGTGACAGTATTTGGAGATTGGGCTTTTCAAAGGTGGTTAAGGTTGAGTGGTGTTTTAATGGGAAGGTCCTAATTTTATAGAGCTGATGATTTTCAAGAAAGAGAAAGACAGTGCTCTCTGTCTACTAAGTGAGCATAGAGCCAGCAGGTAGCTCTCTCAGCTCAGAAAGTGAGCATCCCTGCCGGCACCTGATCTCAATTCTTAGAGAATTAAAAAATATTCTTAAGTCACTCAATCTACACAGGTTTGTCACATCAGCCTCAGCTGAGTAGGACAAACACTCCAAAATACTGTGCAACTGTGTCTCTACTGTTACCTACAGGCATGGAAGCTGAAGACAAGAGAAGTAAACGAAGGAATCTCTGCAAAGTCCCATGGATAGTGAACTGTTGAGGTGGGAGTGAGGCTGGCCTCTGACTGCGGGGCCCTTGCTTCAAACTTCCCTGGAACAAATCTAAACACAGGCTTTGTTTCCCTAGAACACAGCGGAAAAGTTACAATAGACCCAGGTCATAAAGCCAGGTCTTTCCACTCACATAAAAGCTACATGGGCAGCATTTTTTTAAAAAAACATAGGGAAAACTCTGTGGCCTAACCTACTCTACAAAGATGAGATATGTCCAGACAGATAAGATGCATTAAAAGACATTAGTGGAAAGGAAGAACACAGGTCCTGGAAGACCGGATGAAGTGGTCTATTTCCAAAGTATAAACAAAGACAGCTTCTAGATCTGCATGGTGATGATGATATGTCTCCATGTTACACCCATTCATAAGAGTTTTAACTTTTTTTCTTTAAACAGTGCATGAGAAGGCAGGCATTGGTTAGAAAATGGTGCTGTCTTCAGTTCTCTCCCATGAGCTTCAGTTTTCTTTTCCCTCCTAACATTCTGACTCTGCATTTGGCTGTCTGGTATAGTTAAGAAACTCACAACTTAATCAGAACTCTTCTATTCACTCATCTAGTCCCTGACTTCCTAAACTCATTCCTTCTGGGGTCAACACTTGTACAGGAAGTTATACTACTCAATTACTGAAATCATCCTCAATTCCTCTCTGTCTCAACTCTCCACCTCTCTGAAAACTCCAGCTGATCTACTTTCCCCCTCTTTCCGCTTCCCCCTTTCCATTGCCCGCCAACTTCCATTGCTCCCAGCATGCTCTACTGTCACTCCACTTGTTCTCCTCACTTCCAGTCTCTTATCACTGCAGTTCATTCTCTACATAAAGTGATTTGCAAAATTTTATCTGCCAGTTTCTGGCAGTTACCTGCTGAAAGTCTCCCAGAGTTTTTTCACTGTACTTAAGCTTAAACTCCCAGTGTCCAAAGTCTCCGAGACTCAGGGTGATCTTGGCTTTTTTTTCCCTTTGGTCTACCCAGGTTCCTTTGCCATTTGTCTTTACCAGTCATCATTTACTTGGCTGCGGCCTTAACTTGGTTGGACCCTTTGACCAGTGGAATCACACTCAGGCAGTATTGATAATTCTTCAAAGAGACTGACCTTGATTATCCAGTTTATCATCATTTCCATCTCGTCAAGTTGCATGAAATATTTTGATGGGGTTTTTGTTTTGTTATTGCTCTTTAATTTACAATATATTACACCTTCTAAATATTTACTTATTTTTTATGATTTTTTCCACCTAAACACTACTCACACACTCAGAAAAGCACACAAGCAAGTTGATTGTCTCAAGTTACTGCATCTCCATTCTGTCTTTAGAACAGGTGCCACCATAAAATGGACATGAAGCACGTATTTACAGAATTAGTGATTAGATTAATGTCTGAATAAATGAAAATAGCATTAGAGTTATTTTTGTTTTCGTATTCGCTTATTCTTTGATTTTTTTTTCTTGAATGTCTCCTTATGTATGAGAATGATTTGTAAAGAATATAGAGCAGCTGACCTTGCGCCATGGGGAAGAGTGTTTGCACAGTTTGCCCAACATCTGTGTGCATCCGAGAAGCTGCAACGGGTACTCGCAACTTGCAGTGGTTGTAGTTGGCTCTGCCAGTCAGGGCAGTTGCGTAGGTTGTAAATAGAAGGTTTGTGTGAATGCCAGGAGCACCTTTCTCCTTGGTTTCCTTTCCCTGTGAGCATCCTTCCTGTGGAATGAGCTACACACGCTTCTGCTCAGGTGCTGTTCTCAGGAGGAAACGCTTCTTGTTCTCTGACCAGCCATTCTACAAATAAGTAAGAATTGCTGTGGTCAAACTATTTCATCCAAGACAGTCTAACCAAATGGGATTAGAGAACCAGACAAGTTTTTTGCCCAGGTGTGTTCCTACTGTCTTACCCTTCTTCTTCTGGGCCATTCAAATTTTGGACCTCAGAGATGACCTTTGAGTCACCTGGACTCGGTTAAAATCTCCTGAGTTCTTTATAGCTCTTTGTCTACATTCTCTGCTCTTCTTTTTCTCCTAAGAAAATTCTTTATGGCAAGGATCACTATTCTCATGTTTTTCATAATTATTTCTCTCCAGGTAGGCAGTGATCTCTACTTTTTGACAGAGTATAATCCGGACCCAATTTTGCATTTTCTGTTACAAATTTGTCATAAATAACAAGATTCCCACAGATGAGCTAAAGTTCTAGTTTGTACAGAGGACATTTCATTCACATCTTTTCCCATGTCACAAATTGTTATCAATGGAAAACAGGAGCTATGCTATGTAACCATAATGTATGATTATGCAGTTTTCCAGCCTGCCATGTTTATGTGTGAGATGTTGCACGCACTGCCTCATTAATTGCCTCTATATTAATTATTTTAAATGTTTTTGTATTTTATTTGCTTTTATACTGTAAGGCTTTGCCAATTCCCAAAAGCCTCTGTTGGAGTCTCCTATTTCTAGAGATAGTTAACAACTTGCCTGTAAACATGCCTTTCAGATGCAAACCAGCCAATCCAAACTCTTTACCTTCAAACACTTCTCTCTATCTGATTCTCAGACACCCAAGCAATATTGATCTTATATGTTAAAAGGTGTGGATTTGAAATGTCTCCTAAAACTCATGTGCTGAAGGCTTGGTGGCCAGCTGATGAACTTTCGAGGAAGTGATTGGACCATAAGGGTGTTAATTACATCACATGGATTAATCCACCTGATTCATCATAATTTGATAGATTATTGGGAAGTAATAGAAACAAGAGGTGGGGCTCAGCTGACAAGAATGAGTCATGGAGGCTTCATCCTGGGACTAGATATGACCCCTGTTCCCTTTCTATCTGGGTCTTTTACTTCCTCTCTGCTTCCTGGCTTCCATAAGGTAAACAGCTTCCTCCAGCCATGCCCTTTCATCACCATATTTCTTCCTCTTCAGAGGCCACATAGTGAAGCTGGTCAGTCATGGACTGAAGCCTCTGAAACTGTGAGTGAAAATAAATCTTCCATCCTTTAGGTTGCTTAGATGTTCCGTTTGTGTGATGAATTTCTGACAAACATCTACCCTATGTTGCTTCAGGATCAGGCTCAAGATAAGAAGCTAAGATCACTGTTATAGCCCATAGTCTGCTAAGCACATTTAAACCAAACAATCCTGAACAGGTTGAAGCTTCCCTACGGGACCTCACCCAGTCCTTTGCTCTACTTTCTCCTTGCTGTTTCTCCTCCCTGACCAAGGCTGGTGCTTTCCCATGCAGGCCCCTCCTCCTTCTGGGAACCTTAAACAATAAGCTCTTCTTCCAAGACGGTTGTTTCTGTATCCACCATCAATCAGATGGCTTCTGATTAAGACAAAATTCAGGGTACATCCTTGGATACTCCAATCCCTGTCACAGTAGGTGTGATGGGGTGGAGGAGGTGCCAGCTATACTGCTGGACAGGTGAGGAGTTGGTATCAAAACAAAGCTTTGAACCTCAGAACCAATACTCTCCGCCGTTATGCTAGACTGCCTTTATGTGCATCTTCACCTCGACATTAAGGTGTAGCTAGAGTCTGCTTCATCTTGGTACTTTGTGAGAACAGTTCAGAAGAATTCCTGACTTGTCCATAACTACGCCATGTGCATGGATTCAATCTCCCTCATGAAACGGTAGACTGATGTAGGTAAACATGTAGATCACACCTTTGCAGTTATTCCTGATTCACTGGCCCTTGAATCCAGACTTTTCACTCACATATGTTAACTACCTGACAGTTTGGCAGATGCAGATGGACACAGGCCCAGGTCTTTAGGTCTCCAGATGCTGTTAGCTGGAGGGAGGCAGCCAGGCAAAAAACAAGATGTGTGACTCATTCCTGCCCAAGAAGAGTACTGAAGTGTCACTAGGAAACCTTCCACCATGCCTTTGCCCATCGCTGTGTCTCTCTTTTCCTTGCCTCAGCCATCTTTCTCTATCTGGAATCTTACAGGCTTTTCTTCTTTCTTTAGTTCTCTAATCATTCTTCCTATTTAAAGTCATCTTTCAAAAACTGATTGAGCAACTGCCCTCCTTTTCATCTCAGGAAGCAGCAGAACCAACAGGTGCATGAGTGGATCTGGGTGCCCAAGAACCCAGTAGTAGGGACCTGGCAACCTGTGTTGCCACCTGTCTGGAATATTCTACTGCTGCCCTTTAGCATTCAAGATACAAACACTATGTAAGCACAGCTTCATAGTCTTAGCTTTATGCTAACCACACAGCCAAAAATGAGCCTTCCAGATCTGTTGATATCAGGCCAGGCACTAGATCATAGATTTAAGAAACTTAAGGACAATGTGCATACAGAAAATCGAGATTTCTGGGGAAGGGTCTCCAAATTGAGTGGTACTGGCCCAGGAGTCCTCAACCTTGTAGTCCAAGAGTTTATGAATGAATGACCTTTGTGTCCAGGCCTTCCTATATTTCATCTGTTCTCTGGACGAGAATTAATATATGCTTTCCCTGTAGCTGATACAACTCGCTGAAGACTTCTAACATGTTCAGGCCTTATAATATAGGCATGGCAACCACTTTCCAAGGGGAACGTAGGTAGTGTCTGTTGTTGCTGAGTCCCTCGGCACTGAGAGCAGGTAGTATGCCTTTGTATCCTTCTGCAACTAAAGTAATAAATGCTAAGAGCTTAATGCTTATTTTTGAATTGCATTTCATTTTGCCAATTGTGCAGAGCCCACTCTAATGTATCACAAGGGTCTGAGACAGAATGCAGGAGAGTGGATGCACAGGGTAACCATTAAATCAGAGTGCAAGAGTGAGACCCGCGTTTGGAGAAGGGCTTCTGCGGGGCAACGCAAGAAAAGAATAATGCAGTCCCAGTGAGAGCCAGTGCTCTCAAGTTGGAACTCCACATCACCTTATACCCTGCTCTTGAGGTCAGGAGGCCCCTTCCTGCCATCTTAAAGCCATAAAGTTTATGAAGCTCAATCCGGCTACTCATTAGGGTCTCCATGTTCCCTGTCGCCCCCTCCAGCTCTTGCTTTTTATTACAATAAGACATACAGGCAATGGGAATTATTTTGCATGATTTGGTGTAAGAAGAAATTCAGATTTCCAGCTTGGGAGACAGACAGAGCACAGAAAGGCATCGTGTATGAAGGTGTGTGTGGGGGGGGGCGGGGGTTGGGGAGTATCAAAGCCTGCGCTTAGCGTGTCTTTCTGTATCGACTCAGGAGAGATCGGCCATAGGACCGGAGCTCGGCTGGGCAGATCCTGCGCCAGGGGTGGGGGCGCACACTGGATCAGCCACCTGGAGTGGCACGCTTCAGTTCTCCTGGGCGGGGTTTGGCAACTTCTGCTTTGGGAACAGCGGCGAGGGAAGGTGTCAGTGTCAGCCTTCAATTTGCTGCTCTCTCCGTCCTGCCTCCCCTCCCGCTCCCTCCTCCACCGAGCCGTGGTCCGGGGGAGCCTCGGAGTGGGCGCAGCGTTCTCGGGGCTGCCCCGAGTGTCCAGGGAGAGCGCAAACCCGGGAGCTCCGGGCTCAGCCCCTCCGGTGTCCCCAGGGCTGCTGGGCTCGGTGGGGCCGGCGCGGCGGGGGTTAAGGTGGGCGCCCGCGCCCTGCGCCCCGCACCCGCACAGCCGGGATGAGCGCGCAGTCCGCGCCGCTGGCTCCGCGTCGGCACCGGGAGAAAGTGGCGGTCAGGGATGGAGCCGCTGCCATGACAACCCTGGCGGTCGGGGCCCGCGCGCGTCCGGGCTGCTCCCGGGAGGAAGGCGGCGCCCAGGCCGGGGGCGGCCGCTGAGCGGGGCGGCCGCGCGTCCCCGCGCCCCGAGCCGCGTCCCCGAGGAGGCGGGGGACGCCGTGCGCCCCGAGCCTGCGAGCCTGCGCCGGGCGGCGCTCCGCGGGCCGGCCGCGAGTCCCCGAGTCTCTGCGGCCCCGCGTGGGCTGGAGAAGGAGGCGCTGCCGACCGGATGATCCCGGGGTGCGCCGGCCGCGCCGCCCCGCGTGGAACTTTTGATCGCCTTTGGTTCCAGATGCGAGACTTGGGGCCGGTTTCTAACTCTACCTACACATAGGTGTGATCTAATAAAGCACGTTCTCTCCTTGGAGCGAGCGCTTTTTAGGACATCTCCTTTATATCCGAGACACTCGCCTTCATTGGGTTATAAACTTTTGACGCCAGACCTCTGCAGGACGGGCCCAACTGAATCGTAAAGTAGCACCTGGAAGAGAGGCAGGAAAAGCGCAGCCTGTGACCTTCAGCCCGGCAGGCACCTTCCTTCTCTCCCGCCCGGCCGCCTCCTCCTCCCCGGGGAGCGTCCAGAAAGCGCCTTTTGGATGCAGGAGGGGGCACCCAGGTCTGCTAGGCTGGAAAGCCGAGGCAGCAACTGAGGAAGAATTATTAGACTCTGGAGAGCCTGGACTCTGCTTCTCTCCTTCCCGGTTTCTGCTCCCGGCAGCGTGCGCTCTCTCTTCCCTTCCTCCCCACGCCACTTCCTGAGACCGGCTGGTGTGCAGGGAGGGGGACCAGCACCTGCCGCTGCCGGGTCCTGGGAAGTTGCGGCTGTCGAGGATGGGGGTCTGTGGGTACCTGCTCGTGCCCTGGAAGTGCCTCGTGGTCGTGTCTCTCAGGCTGCTGTTCCTTGTACCCACAGGAGTGCCGGTGCGCAGCGGAGATGCCACCTTCCCCAAAGCTATGGACAACGTGACGGTCCGGCAGGGGGAGAGCGCCACCCTCAGGTAGGGAGCTGCCCTTCAGCGGGGGACTGAGCCCCTCAGGTGTAGTGCCATGGGGCCGGGCAGAGGGGGAGAGAACAGAGGGCTCCAGCAGCTGCGCGGATTGGAGCACGGAGAGGGCCTTTCTGCAGGCCCAAAGGTGGCCACTTGTGATCTATGGTTTGCCCGTTGGTGCAGCTTTTCTCTGCCCCGTGTTGGTACCAGGGAACCTTGAAGCCCGCATGTGGGACTCTGCGTTTCTGCTGGGCTGTGACATAGTCAGGTTCACTCTTGTGTGTGGATGGTGAGGAGGCCTGGAGAGCCCCGGAATACGGAATGGAATGCTAGGTCGCTGGCCAAAGACTCTGGGGTGCTCCCTCCCAGGTGGCTGGGCGGTACAGGGTGAGGTTGACTCATGCCCAGGAAGTCTGTGCCAACCCACTTTCACAGGGAAACCTAACAATTCAAGGCTCCAGAGTTAGGAGTACCAGGCCAGAGGCTACCAGGAGTCCTCTGAAGGCACAGCCACCCATGCTAACCCCATGTGCTGCACCTGAGCCCCTCTGTAAATGCAGAGGGGTTTTACTTTTGCAAGCTGGGGACCAAGAAGAAGAGACATGTGGCTTTTGTGCACTGCCATCACTCCTGTGTGAGTAGCACAATAGAGAAGCATTTTGTTTTACCTTAATGAGTTACAGAGAGTCACTTACACGCTCCAGGCAGAGGGTGGAGATTCTTGGAATATGAACCTTGGGGAACTGGGCCTGCCGCAGCAGAGACTTTAATAAAATGCAGCCACCACTTTCCACCAGCTCAGCAGATATCATCTTTTATCCCTTTAATGAGGCAGTTCTGGTCCTAGGAGACAGATTCAGGAACGTCCCAGCTTAACTATGTCTTACAATGTACACAGGGTGAATGCATTTGCCCTGCCTATGACTTTGATGGTTATGGTGAAGATAAAACATTGTGACCCAGATTCTGCAGCCCAGATGCTTGGCTTCTGCAGGGAGAAAGTGAGGGTGGGGTTTCCTTTCTGCTCTTCTTTGGGCTTCTCTGCTGGAACTCCCCTGCACTGAGACCAGCTTTTCCCTGGGGAAGGAATAAAAACCTTTGGGACACGGGTATTCCCTTTGTGAACCCTAGAGTTAAGTTTGGGTTCTTGTGATTTTTGAATGCTTCTTGGCTGAATCTTTTTCTGAGGTACAGAGCAAGTTCCAGCTTCCTGTCTGTGGGTGCTTGGGAGGCTGGAGGAGAAATAAGAAGGATGCGCAGAGGTCCCCATACTGCATAAGAGATATGTCCTCCTGGCCCCAAGGATACTCACTAGGTTGTCCCAGACAAGGGTGTACTGTTTCTACCTCACTGCCTCAAAGAAGGCCCTTGAGTCTGCCACGTAAGAAATGACTTGGCGACATACACGTGCTGCAGATCGGTCTGCTCGAAGGGAGGAGTCGCACGCAACCTGGGTGCACATTACCCATGGAAAGATGAGCCAATGTGAGCGGTGTGAGAGGAGTTGACAGTGTCGTATGCCTCCTCATCTTCTAACTGTCCGCTAGGGCCAGGGAGGTCCAGCATGGAGTAGAATCTCAGCGTTGAACTGTCCAAAATCCCCTGCCCTCTTTCCCACCCCTCAGAATTAAGCCAGAAACTTTAGAAAGGAACTTTCTACTTTCCGGGATGCTTTGTGAGGACTCCACCAGCAGAGGGCCAGCTTTGATCTGCCATTTTTTATTTGCTGCTGGCCTGTTTTCATGATCTTCAATTCTAATGTTTAGAAGCTGGGCCTGGTAATGGAAATGGGAATAAAACAGGAGAAACTGAATAGTTGCTTTTTGTGCTTTGTGGAAAAAGCTAACAACTTTCATGTTCAAGTGCTATGGTTGCCTCTTACCTGATTGGCCGTGTGTCAACGTTGATTGAGTGTAAGAGCATAACTTGGTTGCCTTTGCCACTCTTGTGCACATTTACCCATAGAATGGGAACATCTAGGACAGTGTCTCCCATTTGATCTCTCTCAGTTTGACCTTGTTTCTCTTTTATTGCTTTCCCTTTTTTTTTTGTAAGATGCCCCAGTCTAGCTTTATAATTCATTTTCTTAACCATTTAATCCTTATTATTTCCCAATACATTCAAAGTTTTGGTTTTATTACTATCACAATGTTTCATAAAAGAACATAAACATCTCTTGCAAATTTCCATGGGTCTCAGTATCTTTTAGTTTGCTTTCTATACAACTTTACTTGATGGGTTGATAGTTGAGTTCTCACCTTAACAAAATACTTGTCAGTGCTCTGAGGGAAAGGCCATGCCTCTCGTCACTGGGAATATGTGGCTTCATTCCTATGTAAATGTGGCACATTTTATCTGGTGCCTACATTTATAATGCTGGGATCTAACCTAGGAGCTCATGCATGCTGCCCAAGTGCTGTACCTCTCAGCTACACACTGAGCCCTGTGAGTCTTAAGTGTACTCAATTTTTGTTTTCTTTAAAAGTGTTCATTGGGACTTCACTGCTTGGAAATTTAGAGTTCCAAATATGTGAGATGGTCAGAATGCATAAAATAATTAAACAATACCGATGCCTATCAGCCGTAGAAAGCCCTGGCTACTGTGACTGCTGTGAGCCAAATTAGCTCCAGTCTCTTTCTGGATCTTAAATGAAGTCAGATAAAGAGCAAAGAGGTCAAGAGACCTGGATCTACCTTAAGATTTTCCAGTGGAAATAACACACAACTTACTGAGAGCTGATTTCCACCCTTGAGACATCAGTTTGTTGTGACATGTCTTTGATTGCACTGAGGGATGTTAGTATGTGCCAATGAAGTTCAGAATGTGGATGCAAACTTATTTTATATAAGCGAGGCCATGTTCTTTTCTTTATAACTACTTTGTAGGCCTACTTGAAAAGTAAAAATCATTATGTGAATATTAAGTTATTTTTGCCTTTTTAGAAAAGAGGTGATAAGGAAAATGAAGGTGTTATTCACTCTGGTTGAATTATAGCTTCTACAGATGATCTGAATTCATTATTACAAATGGGCCCTCTTGGCCAGAATCATTTCATTACAATTTTCTACTGTTGGGTTGAGCGTGTTCCGTGCATTTCTGATAGATCAGATATGACAAGTGACTAAGAGTACTGTGCCTGAATCAATGCCTACCTTAGGACAGGAGTCTGTGATCCTGAGCATGTCCAGTTGGCGCCTATTAAGCCACGTCAGCTGCATCAATGCCCATCAGTTGTACCTTCACTGTCAGCCATTGTCACCTCTGAGTTTGCTTCAGTTTCTGTGTAGGCCCATGTCATCTTTGTGCGTGGGCATTTTGAGGAGTACCATAAGGTAGTAGTTACAATTTCAATGGGAAAATTCCCACCAGCACACTGGTTGTTTTTGTTGTAGTTTATTTTTTTCTTCAATAGCAGGATAATCATTTTTGCTGATCCAGGCTTGCTGATCTGGGATTATGCTTAATGGCTCTTTACAAACTGTCCTTGCGTTTTTATTCAGAGTTCTGAGCTAATCCTTTCAGAATCAAGTATGTGAGGTTTAACTACTGCCAAGAAATAATCTGAGCAGTGGGATTTTGCCAACATGGAGGGTGCACTGGGCTTCCCAAGGACAATGTTGGATTGTTTGCTGGGTATTTTTTCTGTGTTTTGCACTCACCACAAGCAGGTTTTTGCATGTGTGTTTAATTTAGGAAATTCAGAATAGCTACTAGGTTATTCAAAACATGTGAACATATTTGTGTCTCAGTGTTTAAGGTACCCAAGCTGAAAAAGGACAGTGTAAATGACACTTCTGGACTGGCAAGATGGAGACATAAAAAACACTCAAGCAGGTACAGGCCCAGATGGTACCCATCATGGGTGATGCTGGCCAGGCTTGCTTGTGAGAGTTATTTGGAATGCTCACTAAAATTCCACTTGGGGCTAGGGATGCAGCTCAATGGCGGAGTGTATGCTCATTGTTGTCTTAGTAACTGTTTTTTGTTTGTTTCTGGGACACAATACCCCCCATCCACAACTTATGGGAGGCAAGGTTTATTTTACCTCACGGTTTCAAAGCTCTCAGTTCATTCTTGGGTGGACAGCAATGGCGGAAGAACATGGTAGAGGCTTGGCCAGAAGAAAGCTCTTCACAGCATGGCAATAGGAAGTCCAGAGAGTGAGGAGGGGTGGAGCTAGCTTGTACCCTTCCAGGGACCTTTCCAGTGATCTGCCCCTGTGGATCAAGCCCCAGTGATCTGTCCCTTCTGACCCAGCCCTACCTCTTAACAGCACATAGAATCCAAACATATTCTACAACATCCATAAACAAGAGGTTTTGGGTGAACATTCCAGATCCAAGTTGTAACACTGTCCTAAAGGTCCAGAGTTCAATCTACAGCACCAAAACAAAATGAACAACAAAACAAAACAAATAAACAAAAAAACCAGTCAATGGGGACCTAACCTTGGGAACTACACCTGGCCCCTGGCCTGTTCCTCTCTAACTCTCCCTCTGCTGCTCTGCTTGAGGACTGCTGTGAAATGTTAAGCTTTCTTCCACCATTGCCCTTCTACCGTGGATTTTTTGCCTTGGAATCAGCTAAATAAAGACTGAAACTTTTCACATTATGAAACTAACTTTTCTTTGAGATGTGGGTTCTGGGTAGTCTGTCTCAAAGATGGAAAGAACACTAATCAAGTCTTTTCCATGTGTGCATGAACCTCATGGCTGCATTAGTGCTGCAGAATGCACTATGTTCAAAGTCTGGGTAACTTACTTTGATTCTTAGTCTATATGTCTTATTGATTACATAAACTTGAGCACTTGAGTTCAGTTAGTATGTAAGGCAACAATATCCCTTTGCCCTGTGATATCAGATGAGACACAGTATATGGCATTATTCTGTTAACTTTAAAGGCACATATAGAACCATCCTTTGATATCCATAGGGAATTGGTTCCAGAACTTCCTGTATATGAAAAATCCAGGAATGCTCAAGTCTTCCATATAACATAGTATAGTATTTTCATATAACCTACACCCATTGTCTTGTATTTTAAATCACCTCTACTTTTTTTTCAGTCTTGGGATAAATCCCAGGGCCTTTGTACTAAGCTATATCCCAAGTCCTTTTTTATTTTTTATTTTGAGACAGGATCTTGCTGAGTTGCTAAGTTAGACAGGTTGGGCTTTATCTTGTGAGTGTCTGTGTCAACCTTCCAGTGTGCCTGGATGATAGGCATGTGGAATTATTCCTGACACTCATTTTTAGATTTTTTTTATAGTACATAGTGCAATATAAGTGCTGTGTGAATAATTGTTATAATATATGACACAAAAATAATGACAGGAAAACAAATTCTTTTTGTGGTTAGTATGGGTGCAACTAAAATCTGTTTTAAAAATGTTTTTAGTCTGTGGCTGTTTGAATCTATGGACTCAGAACCCACAAGTACCATGATATGACTGCCATTAGTCACTACTAATACAAAATGGAACTCTTTGGCAACACCTGATAATAATCTCTTTATCTCCTTTTTTTTCTAGTTTCATGCACTCTGTTCCTTCCCCTTCTACCTATACACACATATACAATTTTAAAATGTATTAATGTTTCTTTCACTTCTCTCAGCTTTTATGTTCAGTAATTACCCTCATTTGAGTTCTGGTAACAGTCGCCACAGACCTCTGGTCTAACCGTTATGTAGTTATGGACCATGGTTTCTTCATGTGCAAACTGCGAACTGTGGGAGGTAATGACTTACATGTGGAGTTACAGACCTTATGGTGGTTACTAAAGATTAAAAAAAGTATTGGTTGAATACTTTAATTCATCTTCATGAGATACAGCTTATTCGCTACTGCTACATCAGTGCAGTACTTATATTGAAACAGGTTCATTCTTTGTAATGGTAAGGCTTACTTGCCAACTTGAGTGGCTTGGGGGGCACCTGGGGACTCGTGGAGATACACCCTTCTGGGTGTCTGGGCAAGGGGCATACAGACATGGCTGTGGGATCTATGCCTGGCTTCTGGCTCCTGCCACTCTTTTGGGGTCTCCACGAAGTGAGCACCTCTGCTCTACCATGTCCTTCCACCATGATGTTGAACCAAACTCCTGAAACCATGAGCCAAATAAACCTCCCCTCCTTTAAGTTGCAGGTATTATGTAGTTTGCTCTAGCAACAGGTAAACTGATAAATAAATTTTCTTTAAAATGTGATTTTGCCCCCTCCCCCTGCAAGCCCTCTCAGTTTGGCAAAACTAAGAACGTTTCATATTATTTTTCTTTGTTGTTCTTTCCTTTTTTCTCCTCATAGAGTTGTCTAGGAGCCACAAGCAGTATTCAAGTTATGAAGTAAATACTCCTCAGTTACCATGAGATTTCATCCACCCCATTAAGTAGTCCATTGCCCTTAATCTTAGTTTCAGGTGTAGTCTCTGCACAAGGGCAGAATACTGACCACTTATTATCATAACATAGCATGTGTGGTTTCTAACCAATTGCCAATAAGATCCTTCTTCCCATCTGAAACTTCTTGAGCCTGGCCTTTCTGTTCTACAATTCTATCAGTATTCTGGTCTTTTGAACTCTGACCAGAACCTTCTACCAAGCTTGGCTTATAGAATTCTAAGGCCTCTGCAGCTGACATCTTCAAACCTTTCCAGATTTCTTCTGCAGACCAGTTCCAAAAGCTTCTAAACCACATAGTCAGGTGAAGTCACAGCCATGACCCAACTCCCGGAAAAAAAAAAAAAAAATTCTGTCTTAGTTACTTTCTCATTGCTGTGACAGAGTACCCTACATCCACAATTTAAGGGAGAAAAAAAAAATCTATTTTGCCTCATGGTTTCAGAAGGTCAGAGTTTGTACATGAGTGGCCAGCTGAAGGTAGAAGGATAAGTCAAGTGTGGGAGGAAAGGTGGCATTCCCCTTCCAGGTCCCACCCCAGTGATCTACTCCTTCTGGCTCAAGTCCCTGTGTCCTACCTTCTCCAACCAAGCCCCACCTCTTAACAGTACATAGGTGTTTTACAGCATCTACATACATGAAGCTTTTGGGGGCCACTAAAAATCCAAACCATAAGAAGCCAGGTGACAGAGTTAAAAAGAATCTTCTTCACAACTGTAGAGCAACATTTGGAAAAGGAGGCTGTCATGTCTGTACAGACATCTGTGTTGTCATGGATGTAAGAAGATCAACCAAGTCAGTGGGTGGTGCTGCCTTGGGAGCTGATCCACCCTGGATCCTCCAGGTCTCTAAGAGCAGAGCTGGTTTGAGGAGGCAACACTCAATCTGTAATACTCTTTATTAGTAGGCCTGGGTTTCTCTTCCCTGACATGTGTACCACATGCCACAGTTCACAACAGGGGTGGCTGAAGGTGTGTTAGAGCACTAAAGATAGAGGCTCTGTGGCTTACTGAACACTTTAGGAAAACTCAGCAGCTATTGTCAAAGCCCTTTGGCTAATTATTTTGTCTCTTTTAGTAAATGTGGCCCTTGGATTCAGTTTAGCTCTGTCTTTACATCTACCTTCCTTCCAGCTTCTAGTAAAAGACTCTTCCCTTGGCCTTGCTGTGCTCACTGTGTGGCTGGCTGTGAGGGAGCCGCAGCATGTTGCAGATCTAATGGGATCTGGTAGTGAGATGCAGCACAGAACGGAAGAGCCATCTAGGCCTTGTTTGACCTTCCCATGGGAGGACTTTTAAAATTACTTATTTTTAATAGGAAGTATTCTTCACAGTTCTGAGATGAGAGGAAGAAATTAATCCATGATATCTGTAGAAATTTGCATTGTCTTTTAAGTGAGGGGCCCACTGTTAACCTTTCTCTTTTTTTTTTCCGTACATATAAGACAGGACCAAATTATTTCTGAATATTGTGTTTATATTTTCCCTACAAGAAGGTGCTCAGGCTGCTGATGTAGGAAGTGAAACTGAAGCTACCCTTTGTGTGGAGTGGCTGTTGAGGGAGAGGCTGGGTTCTTTCCATCTCTGTCCATTTTCACTCTTTTCTCAGTAACACGCACCCTCACTTGGTTCAGCTCGTATCCTGGCACTTTTATTTTTAATTGAATCTTTGATGGTTAGCCTGCTCAGCACTTGCCCTGATTAGACCTTTGCACCATTTTAACAGTGAAGGTTAGAGACAAGAAGGCCTTGAGACTTGTATTGCTCTCCCTATGGGAAAATATCATCCATCTTTTAATAAAATTTGCAAAGGCATGGGAGAGGGGGTATATGTTTTTGAAACAAATAAAACCCATTATTATCCACAATTTACTGTGTCTCAGATGCTGCATCAATTACCTACCATTTCATGTAATATTCAGGATATTTCAACCCCAGTTAACCACCTACAAAATCAAGGTTTAGAAAAATTGGGCCACTTGCCTTTGGTCACATGATTCTTATGCGACAGAGCTTAGATTTGCTCTTGGGAGACTTTTCTACTCCTTCTCACTTTTGCAATATGCTCTTACCTCCCAGATATAGACACCTGAGTGAATTTCTTTTCTGCTACAGTCAAAAAAAAAAAAAAATGTCCCATTTTCTAGACATGCACAGGACCAAAGGCCAGGACATCTGCATGGGAATTCAGGGCCTTAGCTGCCTGGGGTCCCCCTCAGGTCTCCTCTGATGCCTGGTGCTAACCTCCCTCACCTGTACCTGAGTGCCGCCCAATCTGCCTTCTGGAGCCTGCAGGCTACAAGAAACCCCTGGAGGGTCTGGTGTCAAGGGATTCGTGATGCGCATGGCATTGAACCTGCCCCACACAGAACCTCAGAGGTCTTGCAAACCGAGACACAGTGAGGGGGTCATTGTCATGAAACTCATCACGAGAGCTCTGAAGAAATGGGTGATCCCAAAGTGTATAATGAAGAAGGATAATTTTTGAACTTTAAAACATATATCATCCTATAATTCTTCTTTCTTATTTTCATAATCTTATTTTAACTGAAGCTGGTAAGACTGTGAAAACAGCCACAGACCTTCCGCTCACCTGGCTGCTGATTCATGCCCTAGAGAAAATCATGTGACCCATTTCAGCCTCCTCTTCACTGGAAATGATACATTTTGCTTAAATCCAGGATATGGTGAGGGCTTGACCGGGCTTCCCATAAAAGCGCTGATCAATAAGGTTTTAAAAATTGGTTTTGAATATTAAACATTTTTCATGGGCCTACAGATTTATGGCATCTGGATTAACCATGTTTCCATTGCATATGGGAACAGAGATTGTTATAAGTGGTTGTTAAAGTTTTCTGGCTAGTCCCCAGAAGATAATTTAACTCACAATTACCCAAAATGCTATATACTAGTAAGGAAGAATAATACAAAATAATGTTGTTATAGAAGTAATTACGCAAAAGAGGGAAAAATGAATATGATAATTTTCTATTTATCGTGAACGCCAAGGCAGAAGAAAAGTAGGTGTAATTAGAAGAAGATCATACGGAAACATTTCCCCAAAGATGTTTCAGAGTACTTTCACAAGTTTGGGAGTTTGTAGTATTTTTACTGCTGAGCCAAATTTAATTTTAAGATGCACAGCTTTAATTGTGTTTGATCCACTAATACTTTCGCCATGATACATTTGCCTGCTGACTGGAGGTACTTTGATGAAGAAGGTAGACTGAAAAACGAAAGACAAGTGGAAAGACACCTGGGAGGAGAGAGATTTTTCGAAGATATTGTGTTAGATTTGAAGGAAGTGAAAGAAAAGAGTTGAGGAGGAAAAGGAATTGCCTACATGTTAAGGAAACCGAGGCTAGGGCTGGAAGTGTACCCACGTGGTTAGAGCACATACCTAGCAGGCACAGGGCCCTGGACGCCATCCTCCCGCACCCCTAGAAATTAGCTGAACATGGGAAGAAAGCCTGTGGTCTCAGGACGTGAGAGACTGAGGCATGAGAAGTGCTGTGACTTTGAGGCCAGACTGGGCTACATGGTGAATTCAGCGCCAGCCTGCACTACAGAGCAAGACTGTCAGGAAAAAAAAGTTAGTGAGAGGTAGAGCAACAAGGAGCTGCCCCAGCCCACAAGTGGCCCCCTTCTTGTCCTGCCAAAATGTCTGCTGTGACCTCTTCCATGCCCCTTCCCTCTGGGAGTCAAGGGCTTTCCAGGGCTTGGTTTTCCTGTTGGCTCCTGTCTTGCGTTGCTGCTCTGCAGTTGAACAGACTTCTCAGATAGGTGGCCTGCTGTATCATTTATCTTCCTGCATTGGCCCCCTGTGACGGCCCCCAGAGTGGGGCCTCTTGCTTGCTGCGTGGCTGTTTAGAATTTCCCAGGTGGGTGGTAGGGTGGTAGAAGGAGGCACTGTCCCTCTACATGGGGAATCGACTCAGCCAGGTGTTCTGCTAGTGACAACACTCGCGCTGAGGGATTGGCTGTAAGACACCGGTACAAGGGCAGGGAACGGTGGCACTCACCTCTGTCCTCTTCTGGACTTTCCATGCCATCTCTGACAAAGCGTGGATATTTTCTCCTGTTTTTCTCTCTTTCTGTTTCTCCTCTTTCACAAAGACCCAGGTGCACACGTGCACACATACACGCTGACGTCACGTACATCTACTCTTTCTAATGGAGATATTCTCATCCATTTTGAAGTAATTGGGAAGTCACTGAAATTGCAGCCAGAGATCCTAGCATTTGAATTCTAGTTGAGATAATGATCTCTCTCCCTAGATAGTTGGTATTTAACTTGTCCTGTTTCTTCCTGCTTGTTATAATTGCCGTGTTTGTGAATTTCACAATACTCTTACAGCCTCTGGCAGCAGTTTCTGAGCAGTTGTGAGGGAGGTGTGCCTGCTTCCTTCCTTTTCACCCTTTCCCTAACGGTGGATTGCAGCTCTGGAAGAGTATCTGCCAGCCTCGGGACAGGCGAGAGCCAACATAAGAGATTTTTGAACATTCTAGAGAGCACCTTGAGATGCAGAGATTGATGGGACCATTTCCTTGGCGGTCTGAAATGCAGCTGTCTCTGTAACAGGCTCCCTCTGTGACATCCCGAGGTGTGCCTCCACAGCTCGCCTACCACTGCACCTGTGTGGTGGAAACAGTTTGTAGAATGCGCTTGATTATATACTGCTTTACAATTGGCAAGTCAATGGGTGCTTAGTGAAATGTACGATAACTTATAACCTCTATCAAGAGGTTAAGAACATCAGCTCTACAGTCAAAAAGGCTCATTTCAAATCTCGGCTCTGCTGCTTAAGTAATGGCTGTATGTGGTTGCACAAGTGACTCAATTTCTCTAAGCCTCAATTTCTTGATTAAAAAAAGAACCTGGAACTCTATGCCCACTTCATTGGGTTATTAAGAGGGAGAAAATGGCCTTGGGTTAGAGCTTACAGAGCTCCCATTCTGATAGTGTAGCAAGCTCACAATAAACAGCAGCTATTTAAAATTTAAATACGAGTTACAGTCTGCACTCAGATCCATAAGAAATTCCAAAATCTATACAAGATTGAGCTCCTTATATACAATGGCAGTATTTGTGTATCACCTACACACATCCTCTTGTATACTTTAAATCATCTCTTGATGATTATTTAAATATCTAACATAATGGAAACACTCTGCCAATAGTTTTCATACCACGTTACTCAGGGAATAATAGCAATTAGGAAGAGGTTTAGTACATCTGCAATTAATTTTTAGGCCTTTCTACATATTTTTCATGCCTGACGTTTGAATCTGAGGCTCTGGAGCTCTCAGTGTGAAGGACTGACTATCCTAAATTTACAGTAGAAGCAAACAGCCTTTATTTAGTGCCTTTGTGTAATGGCATTATATAGGCAGTTTAACAATTTAAATGTTGAGTTCATTCTAGGCTCTCTAAACATTTGTATGTGATAAATACGTTGATAGAATATGAAGTCCACAGATCAGGAAGTAGGAGGAAAGGACGCAGAGAGAATTAAGTAGGAAGAAACAAATTTTCTTTCAATGAATTGTGCACATATTAAGGGCTCATGTCAATAAATGCGAACATGTGTATTTATCTCAGTGACTACCACCCCGTAAGGTGGGAAACATTTTTATCTTCCCCCAAAGTCCCTCCTTCGTCTTGTGGTAAAATATACGTAACATTTATCATTGTAACTGATTTTCTGTGCACAGCCCAGTGGCACTAAGTCTACTCGCCCTGCTGTGTAGCTCTTGCTGCCATCCATCGATATAACTTATTTCATCTTTTTAAACTAAAACTCTGTAACCTTTAAATAATAACCTGTCACTCTCCTATCCCCAAGACTCTGGTGACCACTATTCTCCTTATATGTCTGTGTGTTTTGACTCTACAAGGTGCCTCAGACAGGTGACACCATATGATACTTGCCCTGTTGCACCTGGCTACTTAACTTTCACCGTTGAGCTCCATCTCTGTTGCAGTATGTGTCATATTTTCTTCCATCTGAAGACCAACTCCTATACCTGAGCTGAGTTTGTTGATCTGCTCGTTCTCCAGTGTACACTTGGATGGCTACCGTGAAGAATGAGGCCATCACCATGCTGACTTTCTATTTAATTTTTAAGGAGCTACCTTACCACCTTCCATAGTGGCTGCTCTATCAACACCCCAGTAAACATTTGTTTCTATTTATTAGATTTAATAACAACAAGTCTAATAGGCATATATTGGTATCTCATTGGGATTTTGATTTTTCCGATGACGTTGATATGCTTACTGAACGTTAGTGTATTTCTTCTTTAGAAGAATAACTGTTTGAGATGATTGTCCACATCTTTTATCTGGATTTGTTTCTTTCTCATTGAGTCATGGTGTATTCTGAATGATGAACTTTTTATCAACTGTATGACTTCAATATTTTCTCTCATTCTTTGGGATGGATTTCACTCTGTGAAAAGTGTTTTTGTTTTCTGTTTATTTGGTTTATTTGGTTGTTTCTTTGATGCATCAAGGGTTTTTGTTTTATGCAAATTTGATGCCTATGTTTTTTGTGTCTTGTCTAAGAAGTCAGTGTCAAATCCAATGTCCTCAGCCCCGCCCCTGTGATTTTTAAAAAGAATTTCACAGTCATCCGTTATGTTGAAGTCCAATCTAGTTGAGTTAATTTTTATATATGGTGTGAGGAAGGGATTCAACTTTATACTTGCACGTAGTTACCCAGTTTTCTTAAAATTATTTGTTTAAAAGACTGTGTTCTCCTCATTCAATATTCTAGATACCTTGTTGAAAATCATTTGAATATATACATATGCAGAGGTTAATTTTGGGCCTTCTATTCATTGGTCTCATTATTTTGATCACTATAGCTTTGTAGTCTTACAAATTGGGCTGTGTGGTCAGCGGCACAGGCCTGTAACACCAGCACTCTGGGAGACTGTGGCAGAAGAATTGCAAGTTTAAGCCTAGCCTGGGCAACTTACCAAGACACTGTTTGAAAAAACAGAAATGAAAAAAATGTGTGGGGGTTGTAATTCAGTGTGAAGGCCTTGAGCTCCATCTCTAGTACCACAAAAAAAAAGAAAGAAAAAAAGAAAAAAGAAAAAAGAAAAAAGAAAAGAAAAAAAAAAGGAAAGGAAGCAAGGCTGTGTGAGTCCTCCAGTCGTGCCTGCTTTTTCAAGATAGTTTTCATCTTGGAATTCAACAGATGAGATTTTCCATTTCTTCAAAAAAAATCACTGAGCTTTTGATAAGGGTTACATTAAATCTATAGACTAGACCACTGTGGGTAGAACTGATAACTATAGTAAGTCTGTTTGAGTCTGCAAACATGGTTTGTCTTTAGGTATATTTCTGTCTTTTTTATTATCTTTCAATAATGTTTTGCTGCTTTAAGTGTATCTTTTACAATCTTAGTTAACTTTATGCCTATTTTATTAGTTTTGATGCTATTCAAAGTGGAATTGTTTTCTTAATTTCTTTTTCAGATTGTATATAGAAATGCAACTGCTCCACTTTGTCCATTGATTTTGTATGCTGCACTTGTGCTGAATTTATTTATTAGTTATTTACTAGTTTTTAATATTCTCTCTCTTCCTCTCTCTCTCTCTCTTTATATTGAAGATCAATTCCAGGAACTTATGTGTGTTACACAACTGCTCTACTAATTAGCTACATGTCAGCTCTTTTCATTTTATTTACTTTTTTGAGACAGTGTCTCACTCTGTAGTCCAGGTCAGTTCTTAAATTGCTATGTAGTCCAGGCTGGCCTTGAACTTGGGACAATCCTCCTACCTCAGTCTCCCAAGTGCTGGGATTGCAGGTATTTGCCACCACATCCAGTTTATATGGGTTCTGGGGAATTAAACTCAGGGTCTTGCACTTTTTAGGCAAGCACTCTAACCACTGTGCTATTCCTCTTTCCCCAGCTCTTTTTAATTTTCGTTTTGAGTCAGTTCTTGCTAAGTTACCCAGCCCACCTTGAACTTGCTATTCTCCTGTGTCAGCCTCCTGAGTACAAGTAGCTGAGATCAAGGGATGTACTGTAATGGAGCACAGCATTGAAAATAAAATGTTGGAAGCCATGCTTGGTGGTTCAGGTTTGTAATCCGAGCACTCTGGGAGGCTGCAGTAGAATTTGTGGTTTGAGCCTAGCCTGGACAACTTAGTGAGATTCTGTCTCAAAATCAAAAATGGGCTGAGGATGTAGTTCATCGCAAGCAGGCTGGGCCCAATTCCCAGTACCACACACACACACACACACACACACACACACACACACACACACACACACACACATCTTTATTGCGTTCTCTATGTGTAAGATAATGTGCTTTGTGGAGAGATACTTTCCTTTCTCCCTGATTTGGATGCTTTGTAGTTTTTTCCCTCCTAATTGCTCTTCCAGAACGTCCAATTCTGTGTAGAGAAGTGCTAGAAGCAGCATCTTCACCTTTGTCCTGGTCTTACAGAAATGGCATTTGGTCTTTTGTCTTTGAGCTTGTTATTTACTGTAGGATTTTCATTTATAACCTTTATTAAGTTGAGATAGTTTTCTTCTTGTCTTAATTACTTATTTGTTGCTGTGACAGAATACCTGACATCCTCGAGTTAAGGAAGGAAAGATTTGTTTAGCTCAGTTTCAGAAGGTCTCACACAGTCTATTTATGGGCAGCTGGCATGGTAGAAGCATGTGACAGAGGCTGGAGAGCTGCTCACCCCGTTGCAGACAGAAGCCAAGTGAGAGGTGCTAGTAGATGTCAGGAGATTAGGGTGAGGCTGGACCTTTCTCAGGAAAAAGCTGTATCAATGTTTCTTCTTCCTTCTTTTAATTACTTCAATCTGCCAATTGGGCCCGCACACCCAGGGTGAGTGCCCCTCCTGACTTTCTGGCCCACAGGTCAATAACACAAAAATAAAAGCTCTGCCGTGGGCATCCTCTAATCTCAACAAGCTATCGGGATCCATTCAGGTCAAGCCCCACGCATCTGCCCCAGCATCTGCCCCTTCCGGCCAAGCCCCACTTCCCGAGAGCATATAGTTGCAAATACATGATGCTTTTAGGGGACACATCAAATCCAAACTACAACTCTTCTATTATTAGTTTCCTAAGATTTTTTTCTGTCACTAAAAGGTGTTTAAATTTGTCAATGTCTTTTCTCTATCAATTGAATGATCATGGTTTTTAAATTTTTGTCTTCAATCTGTTAATATAACATATGATGTTGATTGTATTTCATATGTTAACCATCCCTGCATGACAAGAATAAATCTCATTTGCTTAGGATTTCTTCATAATTTCTCTCTAATTAGTTGTAATGTTCACGACTTCTCTTTTATTTGATTGTTTTAGGTATTTTAATCTTCTCCTTTTTATTTTTACAATGTGCCTAAATATTTATCAATTTTGATAGTTTTTTTAAGAGCAAGCTTGTGAGTTTATTGCTTTTCCACTTTTATCTTATCTTTAATATTTATATATTTTTCTGGCAGTTTTATGTTTAGTTTATGCTTTTTTAGTTCTGTAAGATTTAAAGTTAGATTATTTATTAAAATATTTTTCTTTTGTTACATTACATAATATGTAGTTATAGCTGTACATTCCTATTTGAGATTAGTCTCATTGCATCCTATATGTTTGGGTATGTTGAATTTCCATGTTTAATTTTCTTCAGGTATTTAAATTTCTTGTCCTTATTTTTCCTTTATTGATTAAGTTGTGTAAGAATATTAATTTCCACACATTTGTGGATTTCCTGATTTTTCCTTGTGGTATGAAGTTGTAGTTTTATTTCATTCTGATCAAAAAATATAGTTTGTGTGATCATAGTCTTAAAATTTACCAGAACAGGTGCTGTGGCATAATGATGTGTTTGGGAGACTTTTCCATATGTGTTTGAGAAAAACGTGCCCTCTGCCTTCATTAGGTGCGGTCTTCAGTCTGTAAGGTTCAATTTGTCTATTGTGATGTTCATACCCATTATTTCTTCATTAATATTTTTGTCCATTATTGAATATAGATGATTAATGTTTACTGCTTTGGGGAGCTGTCAGTTTCTCCTTTTTTTATAAACATATGTTTGTGATGCATAGTAGTTGCATTCATCTTGGGGAATTGGAGACTCTGATGTTTGTCACCTATATGCTTATAATTTTAATATATTTCTGGGCTCTTTTACCGTTATATAATATACTTTATCTCTTGGGACAGTCTTTGGCACAAAATCTTTTTTGTGTAATATTAACATAACTACTTCTGATTTCTTACTTAATTTACATGGGAGCATTTTCCCATCTTTTCCCTTTCAAACTATCTGAGGACTTAAATCTCGTGTGAGTGTCTTATAGACAACACATACTTGGATTCGGTTTTTGTTGTTGTATCCATTCTGTAAGTGTATATCTTTTGATTGCAGAGTTTGTTGCATTTACATTTAAAGAACTCAATGACAAGGAAGAACCTGTGTGCCATTTTGTTATGTGTTTCCGGTATGTCTTTTAGCTTCCATTTCCCAATTTCTTCCCTTACTGTCTTTATCTTTGGTTGATGGGTGGAGGAGGTCACTTACATACAATATTCTAAAATTATAACTATTTATTTTAAATTATTAAATTCAATCAGATGCAAACCACTAATCTTTTGCAGCTTGGGTCTCCCTTTACATTACTAATATCACAGGTTACTACTTTATGTATTGTGTACCCAATGACATTGTTTTTGTGCTTTTTGCTTGTAAATAATCATATAAAAGAATATAAACATAATTATGAACCAAAATTATAATGATTTTTTATGTTTGTCCTTCACTTGCAACTATATTTTCATGCAGTTTAAGTTTATTTTGTAGGGACCTTTAATTTCAATTTGAAAGACTTCCTTTAGCATTTCTGGAGAGTAGTTTTTAGTGATAATGAGTTTCCTCAGCTTTTACTTACTAGAAAATGTCTCATTCCTCCCTCATTTTTGAAGAACAGTTTTGCAGGTAGAAAACTCTTGATTAACAACTTTGTTTTTTCTTTCATCTTTCAGCAATTTAATTATAAAATGCACTGCCTCTGGTTTGCACGGTGTTGTGGTTAGGATCTGGAGTGTCCCCCAAAAGTCTCATGTATTTTAATGTTATGGATTGTCTATGGAGCCATGTAATGTTGGTGGATTGGGGTCTAGTCTGGAGGGGTGGATTGCAGTTGTTGGGATTAGGGGCATGTGAGTTAAGACTAAGGCATTTGAGTTAAGACTAAAGGCACGTGACTTAAGACTAAAGGTGTGTAGTGGCCACACCTTCGATACCTGGATGCAGGAGAGACTAAGACTGAGACTTGGACTGGTCTCAATTAGTCTCACTTGCCTGTCTGTTGTGATGTCCTGAGAAGCTGCCTCCACCTCTGTCTTTGCCATGTACTTCAGTTGCTGCCGGCCACCCCTGAATGGACTGTGACCATCTGAAACTGTGAGCTAAAATAAACCTTTCCTTTCCTAAATTTGTGCGTGTCAGGTATTGAGTCACAGCAATGAAAAAGTAACTGAGACACACGGTATCCGTGGGGAACACCACTGACAATCTATGGAAGTTCCCTTGTGTATAATGATCTCATGATCTTGTTTCAGGATACTCATTGTTACAGTTTGACTAGAATGAATCGCACATGATTGTCTTTGAGTTTATCCTACCTACGTTCCTTTAGCTTCTTATGTTTCTATGTCGAAGTGAGAGATTTGGGAAGCTTTGACCATTATTGTTTCATATTCAATCTCTTTCCTTTTGAAAATTTCTTATATTTCTAAAACTTTCAAATGTATATAGTGGTGTATCAATCAGCTTGATGGTGCCCCACAAGTCCCTTAGGCTCAGTTCAATTTTCTGCTTTTTTTTTCCTTTTCATACTCATAATTTCTAATGACCTTTTTCAACTCATTGATTTTTTTCAGCCTGTTTGGGTTTGCTGTTGAACACCTTTAGTGGATTTCAGTTTAGTCATTCTACAGTTCAGCTCCAAAATTTATTTCTTTAATAATTTTATATCTTTGGATATTCTAATTGTGTTCACAGACTATTTTCCTGATTATCTCTAGTACATAATTTGTGCTTTCCTTTAGCTTTTTGAATGTAGTTATGAGAGTTAAACGTCCTTTCAAATTCAAAGTCTGTGTTTCTCCAGTGACCTTTGTAAAGATTTAGTTGGTTCCTTTAAATGGACCATGTTTTTCTCTTTTTGTTCAATATACTTCATGATCCTTTTTTTTTTGAAACTGGCCATTTCGAAATGTGACCACTTATACAAGTGTTTGCAGCCCTAGAGAAGGATTCCTTTCAGGCCCTGTCTTGGTTTACATGTTCTTAGAGACAGTGAGGGTGGTTTTTCCCCCAAGTAATTCTGTGTGTGTGTCTACTTTAAATATCTTAATTTCTCAAAGAGTCTCATCCCACTTTCTTCTCCAGGGACTGAAGTGTGTTTCTAGCTGGCTGTCAGTAATATTTGCCCAGACTGTTGGAGGTCCACAGTCCTATAGCAGCTGCCCTGAGTTCTTTCCTGTCTCCTATGCTCTGCAGCCTCCCAAACCTGGGGCATAAGCTGCTTTTGTCTCAGAGGGAGACAGAGGTGGATACTTCCCACAGCCTGCAGACACATCGCAGCATTTCAAGTGCCACCCCCCTCTGTGCTTTCTCCATTTTGTGGAGAGAAGAAGGGTTAGGTTCTGCTTCCATCAAAGTTCTCCCTGCGGAGAGGGAGAGGGAGGAGTGAAAACACCTCAACCTTTCCCACTTTTGTAAGAGATGCTTTTCTTTTTAACTGGACATTTGTTTGGGTGCAGTATATCTTTGATTTTCCCCCAGATATTCTTAGAAGTCATTCTAGTCAGCTGCTAGTTGTCCATTCAGTGTGTCTGTGGGTGAAATGAAGACTGTTTTTCTTGGTTTTCTGTCTTACTGACATTCCCCCTCAGGATCTCCAGATGCACATAGGCAGTGATCTGATCTTTTTTTCAAAACTTAGACTAATTTCGTATGTTCAGGAATATTTTTTGTAAACAAAATGATGCAAGATGCCTTTACATTTGGCTTCTTCGCTCAACATAATGTGTTTGAGATCCATACATGTTAAAATTCATCTTCTTTTGATGTCTCGATAATATTTTACTGTATGGCTATACCACATTTGCTGATCCACTTACCTGTTGACAAGCATTGAGACTGCTTCCATTTTGACTACTACAAATAGAGGTACAATGATAATTATATTTCATTTAATTATAAATCTTTAGGAGAAAATCTGTTTTTTTTAAAGTATATAGGCAATCTCCATGTAATGGTGCTTGCCTGTTATCCTCATAATGGAGAGACTCAGGCAGGAGGGTCGTAAGCTTGAAGTCAGCTTGGGCAACAAAATGATATTCTTTCTCAAAAAAGAAAAAAAGGAAACGAAAGCAAAAGAAAAAAGAAGAGATAAAGAATAAAAAGGAGTCTGGGTAAAATTATTAAATTACATGGTAAGTGTAGATTACGATTTATTTTAGAAAGCATCCAGAACTTTCCTAAAACTAACAGATCAGCTTGTAACTCGTGAGGGCTCCAGACACTTCGGAGCTGCACCAACATTTGCCATTGTCTTTGTTTCACATTCTAAGTTTTAGTCACTTTAGTGAATCCAAAATAGCATGTTATTATAAAAGTGATGGTATCTCATGTCTGGGTAAGTTTCATACGGGCCTCATACAGGTCTTCATGAGGAGGCAGACGTGTAGGAGCTGAAGTATGAAGGCGAACAAATCACAGCAAGCCTCTGACATGGTAGAGCCACAGGACAAGGCTCAGACCATAACATGACCAGCATAGGGAAGCGTGTTGCCGCGTTACGGTGTGATCGCATCTCCAAGGCCAGTCAGTCATGAGGCAGGGGTATACCGATTGCCTACCCTGTGAGGTGGCGTTTGAGCTGACACTTGACAAAGTGCAAACAGAGCCATGCCACTGGCTAGGGGAGGTGGTCCAGTAGACAGGAATGGCAGGTGAGGGGCACATGCTCAGCATGCTCTGGGATCAGCAGTGCGTGTTGGGGGGTGGGGCTACCATCTGAGGGATGTGTTCCAATAGAAGGGAATGGCAAGGGTGGAGCCCAGGCTGTGCATGCTCTAGGGACAGGATCGAGGCCTGGGGCAGCTGCCTGCGGCAGGTGGTTCCAGCAGAAGGGCATGGCAAGGGCTGATGGCATGCTCAGCCTGCTCTAGGGGCAGCAGGTGGGGGCTGAAGCAGAGGCAGGGGGAGGAATGACCCAGGCTGGGTCAGAGGCTTCTGCTCGCTGGTCTGACATGTAAGAACTTTGGACATGGACATTCTCATTTTTACAGCAGGAAAAAAATAGTCTCAGCAACCTGAGAATCTACAGCTCTTTTTGAGTATGTCAGAGAATTGAGGTCACAGGACCATCTTGGAAATGCTGACCAGCTAGTAAGAGAATCAGTTTACTATGAGCAGAAGCCACCCACAAAGTATAAGCTCCAGAGGCTGGGTTTTGGGGGATTTCCTGCACATTGCTGAAGTTTATCTCCAGGAGGCTCGTGAGGACTCTGGGTGAATATGGGATAAGCAGCAACACCATTTTGAAATGCACTCGAGGGAGGATCTGCTCTCCTTAATAAAAGCCTGCCCTCAAGGGAAAGCATTTTATCTGAGCCTAACCCGCTGCAAGACCCGAAACACTCTTCTAGCTGAAAGGCAAAAAACATAGTTTCAAAGGCAGATCAGATATCTGAACAAAACTCAGATGTGGCAGAGATATTGGACTTATCAGACTGAGAATTTTTTTAAAAAATGTATATATATATATATATATATATATGATTAATCTGCTAAAAGCATTAATGGCAAAAGTAGATCACATGAAGAACCGATGGGTAATGTAAACAACGGAAATTTGAAAAAAGAACAGGAATGGAAAGCAAGACATAAAAAATACAAATATGAAGAATATATTTCACAGACTAATTTTTTGACTGGATGTAGTTAAGGAAAGAGTTAGTAATGTTGGAAATATGCTGATAGAAACTTCCCAAAAGTCAAGAGAAAAAAAGCTGACACCACAGAACGGGAAATCCAAGAATTGTGGGACAATTTCAAAAGGTATAACACACAAGTAATAGAAATTCAAGAAGTAAAAGAGAGGAATAGGAGAATTAATTGTAACAATTGTGACTGAGATAATCCCCAAATCAATGTCAGATCCTAGATCCCAGACTGCAGGTCCAAGAAACTCAGAGATTATTGAAAGAGATAAATTGGTTTTCATGCATATTTATACCGAGGAATATTACATCTAAACTAAGAAAGCCCAGATACAAAGGGAGGAAGAAGAGCACTGGAAGAAGCCAGAAAGCGAAAACAAGTCACCTATAGAGGATCTGAGGATAGGAATTGCCCTGGACTTCTCCTTAAGAGCCGTGTAAGGAAGACAAGCATGGGTGAAGTTTTGAAAGCCTTGCAAGAAAAATATCTCCAACCTAGATAAAGACTTTTCCAGGCAAAAAGGAATTGAAGGGATTTTTCTTCGATAGATCTGCCTTGCATGACATGTTAAAAGAAGCTCTTCAGAGAGCAGAGGCCCTGCTTGACATATCACAGGCAGCTTTGTTTAACTCCGGTCCGTTCTGACCTCACCGCACCCCACGCCATCTTCCAGTGTTCACAAGTACAGCTGACTCTATACCTGGGATCAGGTTGTTCATTCTCTGCTAGTTTCTGTCTCTGAATCTTTGATTCACGCTCACTGTTTCTCCCTTAAGTTTCTTGAGGGCAGGAATGGGACTTCAGTTTGGTTGTTTCAAATACCTCCATCTTTGTGATTGTGTAGTTATGAACAGACATATGAACATTTGGGACCTTAACAAAGGTGGAAATAGTATTGTGCATAGGCAGTATTTGCTTGGGCAGTATTTGGGGTTTGTTTCTTTCTTTAGAATTATTTTCCAAGCTCTCTTTAGTTGTGGCAAGTCTTGCTCCTCTCTCAGGTCTCTCTCAAATATTCCTTCTATTCTTATTTCTTGAGTCAACTTATCTTAATAGTTGCTGAGCTTCGTCAGTCTGGGTGGGCATCTTACTGACCCTGGAAGGTGTAAAATGGGCAGATTCTTGTACCAGCTCCAAGACATTCTCAGTCAGGAGCTCTGACTGCCCACGCACAGATGCAAGTTTCTTGACACCACAGCTCTTCCTTGAAAACACTGCATCTGGCCTTAGCAGATGGGGGCATGCCCAGTCCTTGTTGCACTACAGCCCTTCTGGGCTGTTGCTTGCAGCACTCTTGAATTCTCCGACAGTGTTTACACAAATCCCACCCACAGGATCATTCTCCTGGGCAACCGTTGCTCTTCTCTAGGATCAAAGTAACAATAATTCTGAAGTCCCACTTGGTGAACCACTGAGTTTACTGGGGGTTATATATAATAGTATAGGTGAGGTTTACTCATAGGAGCCAGGGCATACCATCTCATACCACATAGGCAAGGAAGCTCTATCAGGCTTCCCCCGAAGGTGCTATGCTCTTACCTGGGCGAGTTGCATGTCTCAGCACCCATTCAGATGCCATGCAGTCACTAACCCTCCCTAACTCATCTTGGGCTCTGTAGGTCCCCCTTCAGGACCCGTACTCTTGTACCAACCTATCACCCGTACTCCTACATGTAACCCTTCATCTATATTCCTATAAGGAACCCAACAAATTCATTGGTGCACTAAAGTTTGTTCAGTTAGCTGCACCCTATCTGGGATGAATAGATGCATATTCACATCTCCCTCGGAAAAGCTTGATGCAGCACAAGGGCCTGGTTGAGGGTCACTCACAGGAGTCTGAGTCATACTGCCTCAGCCTAAATGGTGGCTCCCAGAAACCGCATACTGCCTCCTGGGAGCCACCTTCCTGGGCAACTGCTGCTTTTCTCTCTAGACTTGTCTGTGCTTCTCTGGGGAATAAGGAAGCTGTTTCATTCACATGAGTATCCAACTTTGAATAGAACATATATTTTGTGCCTTCCTTTACTATTTAAAAAAAAGGTCATTCAAATTATTTAACTAAAAGAGTAGGCTATTTTAAAATGACTGTGACCTTAAGGGGAGAGGTGGTCTTTGGCTTCTGAAAGAAGGACGTGGTCTTAGAGATGTTGATAGCTGTTCTGTCATTGGCACATGTCCACGTGGTCACAGGGACTCATTGTTCCTGCTTTCCTGCATTTACCTTCCTTTCATACATCATGGCCACACTGCATCTTCTGAGGTCATAGGTTCTCTGCTTTTGAGACTCAGCAGACTGAATTTCTCTGTCACATTTCTAAACTACTAGGAATTAAAGTCTGACTTCATAGCTTGCTTGTCTACTCCTAGTCCATTCAAATCATGGCTGGGGCAAAGCATATTTATTAGATAGGACACTCTCAGTGCCAGGGAGTGAAAAAAATAGTAATATTGAGTATGATGGGAAGAATGGTAACATTTGTATGCTTATTTGATAAGAATGCCACAGAAGGACAACTCTATGGTTTATTTCCATCCACTGAGCTACTGAGATCATCGCCCTTCATGTCTACAAGATGGCTGCAGCAGCTCCGAGCATCACTTTTTAAGACAGTGCCTGAGAGTCGTCATTATGAGCTTGTAGAGATCTATTTTAAAATACTCTTTAGAAGTTCCTTCTCAGCATATCTTCCTGTAGTGTCGTTAGCCAGATCGCCTTATAGTCGAGGCTGCAGCTGTGGGAGTGGCCTGGAAGGAGGGTTTCTGGCATTTTCAGACCTTATTTTGGAAGCTAGGCTCCATCAGCCTAGCCTAGTGGTGGATGATTGATGAAGGGAAACTTGTAGTGTATGCAGATCCTGAGGTACAAGTGAGTCTCCTCCCGGAGCATGGCTTGGGGGATGGTGGAGGGGCAGGTGGTCAGGGTTCTCAGAGCCCTGCCTGGCAGGTCCCCCTGCGGATACTGTCTTCCATTCTACCATATTTAATACTAGTAGGTCAGTGTCCGATTAACCCTGATTAAGAGGAAAACACCAAGGCTAACTTGCTCCCTACTATCAACTGTGAGGTCAGGATCAGCATGTGGTAAAGAGAGAGAGAGAGAGAGAGAGAGAGAGAGAGAGAGAGAGAGAGAGAGAAAGAGACGTAAAAAGAAAAAGGACAAATCCCATGAGATAAAAAGCAGATGAGAAACAGGAAGTTTCCAACTGTCGGAAGGATGCACCAAGCTTCCTCATGCGGAGTGGTACTTGTGGAAGGGGATGGGAGGTGCGGGGGTGGGATGAGGGAGCCGGCGCGTGGGGGTGAGAGGAAACCCGCAGGAAGTGTGCACGCTAGGAAGAGCCCGGGAGTGGAGTGGGTGAGCAAAGCCAGACCTCCTAAATCAGGCGGGGATGGTGGATGGAGGCCGCAGGACAGGAAGGGAAGGTGCCGGGAGGAGATAGGGGAGATGTATGAGACTGGGCTGCGCGGCCCCCGTGGGACGGCCCCCGGCCTGGGAGATACCCTGCTTTCCAGGTCAGTTATTTATTTATTTTGTAACGGAACCTAACAAATTCTAAAACCAGATAAATCCAATTACCAGTGTTTTGCCTGCAGGGAGTACGAAAGATTAATGGTGGTCTTTTGGCAGTAGCATAAAAAGAAATAGGTGGTAATAACAAGGAGGGCTATAAAAAGCCCGGAGAGCTGGCTGGAGCTCCAGCCTTGGGCCCCGGCTACTTTGGAGGGAACAGAGCTGAGCCAGGCAGGCTCTGCTTGGCCTTCTCCACTGGACAGAGAGCAGAGGACAGGCCCAGCAGGCCTTCGTAGGCTGCTGTCTTCTTCCCGCTGTTTTGGTAGTCTTTTGCAACCACCAACCCTCTCTAATTCTGGTGTGTTAGAGCAGTTTCCCACGCATTTCCCCCCGGAGTTGGCCTTGATGGGCTTCGCGAAGCTCCTAGAGGAGTGCTTTGGTAGGGTGCGTGGTCATCAGGCAAGGAGGAAACAGGCCCTAGAACCCTCTTTTCTAACACTGTCCTTAGTACCATGTACCGTGTCCTTTCCTGGGTTGCTGGCAGGATACCAACTTTTGGAAACATCTGCTTAGGTGCAGGAGGTTTCTGGGGCAGTTCGCCAGAGGCCAGCATGGAGCCAGCGACCACTACTGTGTTCCTGTAGTGAGGCTGCGTGGGGCAGGGGCATCTTTTCGTTGTGTTCATCTCCTGTTGTGTTTGAAGTTTTGTCTGGTAAAATTGCCCTGCATGAAGCTCTGTACATCTTCCCAGCATGGCTTTTGGCCTATGGAATGGTTCTCCCAGAATGTCTTGCTTGATATCCACACATTTTGCCTTATTTTAAGGATAATCATTTGTATTGAGTTATAATTCACATAACATAAAATTCACCCTTCAAAAGTATACAATTCAGTAGTCTTCAGTCTATTCATGAGGTTGTGCTACCACTGCCACTAAGTAACCCCAGGACACATTTATCCCTTCCCTGAAAGCCCCATGCCATTGGCAGACTGCCCCCCTACACCCCCTCTTCTAGCTCTGGCCAGCACTTAACGTACGTAGTGAATGTGCCTGTTTGTACCTCGTCTCACCTGCCGTGCATGTGCTGCTTGGAGCTTCCCTTTCATTTACACTTCTATTCACTCGTCTTCTTTCTCCTTCATCCTACAAATAGTTTTTGAGCTTCCATCATAGGCCAAACATTTCTTGAAATACTGTGAATAGAGATTAATAGGAATAGTCTCCACCCTGAAAATGCTGGTAATTTTGAATGAGGTAAGACAGAAGCCGGCACCTCAATGGATTGTGGAGAATGCTCTGCTCCTCTAAAGAGGCTCAAGCTCCTGCTGGTAGCCCTGGATCTTCCCGGGCAGTGTCTCCATGCATGGCACACCAGTGTCCTGCACAGACTCCAGGTGCTGTAGCACCACTTTCCATGATTCCAGCCAGCTCTGATTTTGGTCCTAACATCTGAAGGTTGGCTCCATTTACTACTCCCTACTTTGTTCTTCCCCCCACCCCCTGGGGTGTAGTACTGAGGCCTTATCCTAAGGCTGTCACACTGACCTACATCCACAGTCCATTTTTAGTTTTGTTTTTAAGACAGGGTCTTACTAAGTCACTTCGTTGCCCATAGTGGGCTGGATTCTATGATCCTCCTGCCTCAGCCTTCCAGAGTGAGACAAACTTCATTCAGCCTGTGCAGGATAGCCCAGAGATGGTGACGACACTGACTGCTGGACTCAGCAGACCTGAGGACAGGTCTGAGAATGTGCATTTCTAATACATTTGCTGGGGATGCCTGCCAGAGCTGCTTGTTCTTGGTCACGCCTTGAGAATCATTGTCTTGGGATTCATCCTTTCTTTGCTGGTCTCTGTCCTGTCAGCCTGCCTAGGACTGTTCAAGTTATTGAAATCAAGACCTTCTTTTTTTCCTTCCCAGTTTCTTACCAAGCTGGTGGTGATTAAATCCAGGGTCACAGCTTAAAACCCCATTACTCCCGAGTGTTGCCCACTGTGGGCAGGCCTCTCTGGAGCCAGCTGCTGTGCCGCATTTTATGTGTACTGTGTCCTATCCATTGCACATCTTACAGAGATCTCCAGTTGGCTCCTTGACCTAGTCTACCGGGAGTGTCTTTCCGTAGTCAATGGAGTCACACAGATCAATGTTTAATGGTGAAACACCTGCCAATCCAACAGGCCATTGTCTTACCTCTGATTCCCAGATTTCTTCTTCAGAAAATGGCAATAATGACAAGGATGACAACTTTTTTTTTTCATTCCAACTCTGGCATTTTACATTGGCAAGTCTAAATTAGAAAGGGATGTGTCAAATGGATACGGCTATAGCCTTTGTTATTTAACTGTTCGTATATGAGTTGCCTTGTAAGATTGGTGATGTCAGATTGGTGATGATTGGGGGGTGTGGATCATAGCTAAGAATGTATATGTTTAGGTTCTCTAGAATTTAGGAAAGACCAAAAAATTTAGCTAAATATAGTAGGAAAAAAAATGGTCAATTGGACATATAGTAAAGTGAGGTTAACTGACTTTTTCTTTTGTTTGTTTTATTTTGTTTTTGAGATAGGGTCTCACTCTGTAGTCCAGGATGGACCTAAACTCACTCTTTGATGCAGACTGTTCTCAAACTCATAGCAGTCTTCCTGCCTCAGCCTCCCTTGGGATTATAGGCATGTGCTGCTGTATCCAGCTACTTTTTTATGTGATGTGAGGAAATTGAACCCAGGACTTTGTGCATACTAGGCAAGTGCTTAAACCATTGAGCTCTTCTCCCATGCCTGGAATTAACTAGCGTCAAAAGAAATCTGAGACCCCTGACTTTTATATTTTTATTTTAAAGATGAATGTTTCCCAGACAGTAAAACATACACTCTATATGATGCCAATTTTAGGAAATTTAAGAATAAACAAAACAAATCAATGATCATAGATGTCAACATATTACTGTATGGCAAGAGGGGCAGTACTAAAGAGCAGCATGAGGAAAATCTGTCACGTGGTGGCAGGCTCTGTGTGTCAATCTGGGTATGGTTGGCAAGTTGGTATGTGTATAAACAAAACTCTTGAATTTTACTTTTGAGGTCAGCACCTTTAATATTTAGTTTACTTAGTGAATGTTATTCCTGCAAAAGTGTAACACTTAAATCTGCAAAACAGATTAAAATATGTGTTTTAAAAATAGCATTTTAAGAAAGGTAAAAGCTCATATTATTCATTCAATTAAATTAATGAATTATAGAGTACATCGTGCTTTAATCCCATTGTGATCTAATTTTTAAGACCACTGATATAGCACTAACTCTAGTCACTAAATAGTAAAATGATAAAACAATAAAGAAAAAAATGACCACTCCATCTAGGAAGAGAGGTGAAGGTTGGCAGAGTGTTTCCTCAAAAATGTGGAGTACCACGGATTACAGTTCCATTTTATACCTAGAGGGTCCCATGTTTCTAGAAAGAGATAGAAGATTTTGCAAGTGATCTGAGTTACATTGACTGCTACCACTGCCCCAGGAAACCTGGCCCACCGAGGCAAAGGCCGATGAGCACCGTCATTTCTCTACTCCACACTAAGATGGTTAGGTCTTTACTACTCATACTCCAGAGGAAGGTTATCATAGCTAACCTAGTCCCAGGTACCGTGGCAACCAAAAATCCACAGCTCCAGATTTCAAATGTCTTGAGAGGAAACCAGGTACCTCAGAACACCATATGGTGATTTTTCCTTTCTGTAGTTCCAAGGAAAGGCCATTTGCCTCCTAGCTCTATCAGTTGAGAGGTCTGTGGTCTCTGGGCCCAGGATCCCTTTAGGGCTTAAAGACTCTTCTGCACGGATGAGGTACAGAAAATGAGGCAAACAGAGAAACATGCTAGCTACGATAGAGTTATCCAAGAACGTATATGCCCAATACCCTCTCTTTAACTTTAATTGATAGATATTAATTAACAGATAGAACAATAACTGTCCTATTAAATCAGAAATGATAAAAACAGGTCGCAGCTGCTATTGAATACCAATTGTCGGTCGATGTCAGCTTCTGAGGACAAACAGGCACGTGCAAGGTATAATACAGCGTTTCCAATACATGCCGTGGTGTTAAATCCTCGTTATGGTGTCTTAATAATCAATTGGACTTGAGCATACAATATTTGTCTAATTAGCTCCAATCGACACTCTGGAGCCAGGCTCGCTGGCCACAGATGATGGATTAGTCATGGTGGCTTGGGCTTGATTATGGGGAATGGCACATTCACCATGCTCTGGGGGCTGGTCTCCAGGATCCAGCACCAGCAAAACAACCTCTAGGTCCTGAAGGGAAGTTCCCATTACAATTTGTAACAAAAGAAGAAGAGAAATAAAGCCGCCATTGCTCTATTTTAGTTTCTACTTTCTTAGAAAGATTTCGTCTCAGCTCTGCCTCACCCACTGCAGCGTGCTGACCACAGCACCAGATCCTCAGTCGGCTTCTGGGAGGAAGGAGACAGGTTGAGTCTAACCTCAACTCTTCCCTTTCAGCTTCCTTCACTCAAAATCCCCTCACACCTTTGGCAAGTTTTCTACGTGATTTCCTTTATTTTCACCCTCACATAGGATGTGTTCCTTGTCTTCTACCGATTTATGCCTTTTCATTCCATCACTTTCCTTTAGTGCCTCGCGCAGTATCCGCTTAACCATGTAGAAGTCTTCATGTCTTCCTGTGCCTCTTGTCTTGTTCTGCTTTCTTTTCAGGTTGGTTGTCTTGGATACTTAGGTTTTTGAGTTCAAGTGTAAGAATGGAATTGTACTGTCCTTTCTGACTTGACCAGCTCACAGAAAGTAGGGATATTCGTTCCTGTTCCCAAGGCTAGTACATAAGCAGGATGAATGTGGCCATGTGCCTCGGCCAGTACTTGGCTGTGCCTTGGAAACCTGCGGTTGTGGAGAAAGAGGCTCTGCTGGCACAAACCCCTGAAGAGAGGTTGTGTCTCTCGGTAATAGTGATGTCGTAAAGGTGACTTAATTACCTACTTAATAGCATCCTTTCTCAAGAGAATAGAATAAGACTTATAAAGATACCTATATACCATGTGTTACTCTCAATTTGAAGCTAATAACACTGTATTTCACACTACAATCAAAACTAAATTGGCACAGAGTAAGGGGTGTAGCTGAGCAGTGGAGTGCCTGTTTAGTATGCACGAGGCCTGATTTGATCTCCACAACCACAAGGGAAAAGAGAAAGACCACATTGTGGATAGTTTAGTGACCTGAACATTAATATAAATATACAATCCTGACATTATCAGAAAAATAGAGTCTTACACACACATATGCAGAGACTTACATGATCTCAGGAGCAAGGAAACATTTTCTAATTAAAATGACAAAAATTCAACATCTATGAAAGATTGATGTATGAATAGATGGGCCTTATTAAAAATGAAAGTGCTAAACAGGAGAAGATAACGTAACATTTAAAAGGCAAGTGGAGACGGCAAGGAATGATTAACAGTATTTATAGCATTAATATCTAGATTATAGAGAGAATGGCTACAAATCACCTGCAAAAAGATAAATCATGCAATAGAAAGGAGACAAAGATATGAATCAGCAATTCAATGAAATATAATAATGAATAAATATTTGGAAAGATGCTGAACTTCATGAGCGATCAGGGAAATTCAAATTAAAATATGAGATACAAATTACCTCGCAAAAACTAATAAAAAATTACAGTTTGTGTCAGTGAAGTCTCAAGGAAAAAGTAATTCTTGGACTTTGCTGATGAGAATATAAATGTGCGAATCTCTTTGGAAAAAGCAGTTGTCTATGTCTGTGAAAATGAGACATGACATGTAAATGCTGATTTGCTTCCAATAGCAGTGCCTGGAAAACGAGTTGACAAAAATTCTCAGGAATTATTCCCAGTGACTCAAATGACCTGGCATGGGGGCCAGGCAAAATGTGGAAGCCATTTTAATGGATAAATAGCCTGTGGCTTAGTTACTGTCTTGTTGTTGTGACAGAATACCTGACATGCACAAGTTAGGGGAAGAAAAGTTTATTTTAGCTCACAGTTTCAGAAGGTCACAACCATGGAAGCCTAGCAACAGTGGAAACATATGCCGGAGGCAAAGGTGGAGGCTACACCTCATGCCGTGGCAGAGCAGGAAGCCAAATGAAGTCAAATCAAGTCACTAACAAAAGGCAAGAGACAATATATGTCCTTCTAGGTCCCATACTAGTGATCTCCCCTTCCAAGTCCAGCCTTAGTGTTCCCCTCCTTACTGGCTTAAGCCCCCCCACAGGCCTGTAATGCTGTCCACACCCTTCTGACCAGGCACGTGAAACTTGACTTCTTTCTGTCTCTCCTTCCTTCCTTCCTTCCTTCCTTCCTTCCTTCCTTCCTTCCTTCCTTCCGTGCTTGTGTGTGTGTGTGTGTGTGTGTGTGTGTGTGTGTGTGTGTGTGTGTGTGGTATCCTCCTCCTCCTCCTCCTCCTCCTTCTTCTTCCTCTTCTTCCTCTTCTTCCTCTTCTTCTTCAAGATCTCACTCAGTCGCGAGGCTGGGCTTGCAGGGTTAAACCTAGCCTGGGCTCAAACTTGCAATCCTCTTGTTGTCCAGGCTGGGGCTGAACTTTCAATCCTCCCGTCTCAGCCTGCCAAAGCACTACAATTACAAGCTAGTGCCACCAGGCCCAAGTGACGTGTGTGGGACTTACGGATGTAATACATGTACAAGAATCCCTAGAAAGTAAAAAGCAAATGGTATAACGGTTACAAAAGATGTGCTTTAAAGCAATGCTATGTATGTATAACTTCTGTGACAGTTAAAACAGTAATATGTGTGTATAACATTGCATGTGACATGTTTAAGACATCACTTATCTGTGTGTGTGTGTGCTCTCATACATATTGTTGAGACTTGGGTAGGTCGGGTTTTATAGTTTCCACTTAAACAAGTCAGAGCAGAATGGGAAGGTAAGGATGGGGTTCATGTGTTTGGTAACTTCTCTATGATGTCAATCCAGATATACCGCATTGATTGACTTTTCAAAACATGATTTTTAGAAAGGAACGAAAAATTGAGATCATAAGAAGAGAGAGCACTTGTGCACGGGCTATGGCTGTCAGAACCCACGGGCAATGTGCCCCTCCTTTGCAGAGCTTCCCTCACGGTGCTCCTATGTCTCCCACTGACACTGCGGGCTGCTCCTTGAGAACCACACAGACCTGTGATGTGTGAGAATGGATGGGAGCCAAGGCTACAGGTTTTGAGCTGCTTCTTAGTGTGCTGCTTTCATACATCTGGCACGTCCCTTCTTTGTCCCCTGTGCCTGCTGTGTCCACGGCTTGCTGGCAGCTGTGGCTTTGTGCAGGGATCAGCCAGACAAGGAGCGGTGTGCTGTCCTGGTCTTGCTGGGGGCCTTGGTGAGGTACAGCCCCACAGACTGCCTACGAGTGGGGCGGCTGAGGTCAGGATGGGGAGCAGCTCCCTGGAACGACGGCTCTCCCTCTGGCTGTTGGCATCATCTTAATCAAGTTAAGTTTAGGGCCATTCTTTCACATATCAAAGCAAGAAATTGGACTATATTTGGTAAATCTAACAAATACAAACCTTTATGCTGGAAGAGGAATTGTAGGATCACGAGGGCTTAGCCATATGATGTAGCAAGGTAAATAACCTCACTGATTACTGTTGCTTTGTGAAGAATTACCGGGATGATCAGGATGTGTAATTAACTGGGCAGACCTAATCACATGGAGAAGATCTCAATTCAGAATGGATGAAATGACATTCACTTAGATGTGGGAGGATGCTGGGCAGGGCGGAGGGACAGAGGCACCCACAGTGGGTCAGAGTTGAGATCTACAGGCAGTTCTCCTGCCTGTGGAGAGGGAGACATAGGCACCTCTTTTGTGACTCCCCAACTCGTGGCAGGGGCACGCACCAACAAGTTGCTGGGGGTCATCTCTCTCTACTCTTGGCAGCAGAGACAATTGGGAGCTTGTCTTACTTGTCTTATAAGAGCAGGGAGATGGATTATATGGCCCTGGGCTCTTTGAGACCATCAAGTTGTCCTTCACACTCCAAGTGGATGTAATTAACTGCACTGATAGGATGTTATGCCAATAGCCACGCAGAAAACACCGGAAAATGAGTCAAAAGGATGCCTACTGAGCTGTAACAGAGGAAGTGAGGGGCAGGGCCTGCCTGGTTTATTAGATGGCTCACCTTCTGTCTGGGAGCTTAGGAAATGGCTTTGATCCATGACTCTCTTAAAGAAAGAAAAGTGGGTGCCTGCCCTTTGTTTGCCTCTTGGAATTGTGGATTATTTCAAGAAGAAACATGCCAGAAAGGGGACTGCCCACGAAGCAGGAACTTCGGGGTCTGGTCCAGGGTTGTGCTGAAGGAGCTCTGCAGCCCTCAGTAGCAGCCTGGAGTCCTGCTCGGAGGCTGGGAGGAGGCCTTATAAAGGAGGAAGAGGGATAGCTCTGGTACAGCTTTCTGCTCTAAAGGTCCCTGGATTTACACAACAATAATTCAGAACAAGACAGAGAAGGGGGACTGTGAAGTGAATCAGATCACCTTGGATGACCTCATATTAGTCACTTTGTTTCCTGATGAACCATAACCAGAAGTGATATTTGTAAGCAAAGTGTACCAGTGTTTACTAACAAATCACAATTTCAAGTAATTAAATACTAGTTAATTGATTTCCTGAATAATAAATTTAACTTTCCAGTAATTGTCTCCCATTAATGGATGCATTCTTATAAGTGTTTTTACTATAATAAGTCATTAAGATTTCCTGAATAGTTTCTCTCCGAATCATTGATTTTAAGTTACATTTACTAATGCAAATGCATAGCAATCTCATAATGTTGCCATGTATCAGTTTACATCAATGTAGTTATGACAATCTGTGATTTCTTTGTTTTCCTTTTAAATAGTAAAAGAGAGATTATGGTAATTATAATCTTTTTCATGTTGCATATAACTTTCCCCAGATTGTGTTTTGAGGCAACTCTGACTGCACCAATGCCTTTGTTAAAGGATTGTTTTAAGTATCAGTTAAGGTTATAAAGATGAAAGCATCAAATAGACTGTGACATGTGTTTGTATAAGGTGAAAATTGCTGATTTGTGGACTTGTTTTTGGAAGGCCCTTGTGAAAGATCTGGTGTGTATTTTTTTTCTTGGAAGAGACAAGAAAGGCTTTAAGCAAAGGCAGATCTGCTAAGACATCTTTCTGGCAGCAGCTTATGGAAGGTGAATGATGTGGGCTGAGGTGAGAATGAAAGCGTAAATGGTAAACAGTCTCAATCAGGTTGTTACTCTAAATAGTGGATACACAAAACAATAAAGGCCTAAGCTTGACAGAAGGCCCCCATGCATAAGTAAGTAAAAGAGGTTGTTTGAGAGCCATCTGTGCGGCCTCCTTAAAGATCCTGAGGTCTGCAACTGCACTCACAGTGGTTCTGTTGCTCACCTCCTAAGTGTCTATAACACTGATCAAAAGGGCCCTTGCTCTTCTTAACTTTTCTTGTCTTTCTCGGTGCTCCTCCAAATTGCTCTGTGAATGTCAGCCTTAGGAATGACAGACACAACGAACACAGTGCAAAGTACTAGATAAATAAGAAAGAGAATGCAAGAGGGAAAGAAAGAGAAGAGGTAGGAGAGACTAGCTTTCTGGACAAGATGATTGATCAGTTGTTGGCACTACTGAGTTTTGGGTGATCCAGTCCTAACATTTAGATTTAAGAAGTGATAAAATAAGCCCCTTTTCCCCTTCTTGGCAGTACCCAATAAAGTAGCAATTCAGCCAATTTATTGTCTTTGAAATGATATGTTTGTAATCCAATTAGCCTTTATATCATCTTAAGTAGAATACAGGTTTCTAAATGCTTAATATTTGTATGAAATATTTCATAAAATATACAGTTTTATGACAAGGATGATGTTGTTTGATGAAGTTAATTAATTACGACTCTGATATCATAACTAAGAGACTTATGCCTACTGGTCCAAAAACAATAATTTCATCTTCTGCTAAAACTATCTTGGTCACATCCTGAGTTCACGGCTTACTATATTATATAAATATTTTTCTTATGAATTTTTACCATGATAATTTTTAGCTTTATGAAATATAAGGTCAGAATTTTAATATTCCATCTGAGATCCCTGCAGTCTTAGCTGTTTATTTATCTTTCTGGTTTTTTTTCTTTATTGGATTTTTGGACGCCTTTATTTCTTATGTATGAGAAAAAAAAAGTTCTGATGTTATCCCATGAATCTACAGAGGATGCTAAAGATTGCAGGGCTCCTAGTGGTCCTCATATTCTAGTGCTCAAGATCTAATTGATGTGTCTCAATAGTTCCAAATTTTAAGCTCTTTAAGTTCTGTGTCCCCACTTACTATGTCCTGAAGAGAAACAAAAGGACAATTGACCGAATACTTAAATGCTGTACCCCTGTACCTTCTGGTACTGTGTGATGCTGGGTGAAGAGGAGAGTCATTCCAACGTCTGGATTTATCTGCTCAGCAGGTCTAAAAATATAAGTTTTTAATTAAATAAAGATAATGTTGCTTTTTGTCTTTTTAAGACACTAAGTAGAGAAAGAGGCATGTATTTATTGCTCCAGTGACCGACTTTCAAGTTGTAAGGTCATATCCATACAGTTATGAGGCATCTGTTAGGCTGTCTGGATGTACCTGGAGCCACAGAGGCCAGAGAGTGTGAAGATAAGGTGAGGGTCCCACCATGGTGCCTGGGGCACCACATGACACACAGCACACTGCAGGATGCAAGTCTCGCCACTAGCCATGGCTGCTGCCAGGTGATGATATCCACTGGTCTCTGCGATTGACTTTCTGTTGCTTCTTATGTCGATTCACTTCCTTTTAGAAGAGTGACCAAAACTAGGAGAGTCTTCCTCATGGGTGTGTTGATGGATATGTGGAAAGGCAGTGCGTTTTGTGAACTGAATTTTGATCAGGAAGTCATAATTTTCAAACTCCTCCTGCCATGTCTCTTTCTGTACCCAACAGGGACTATTGTGAGGCCATTTTGTTTCATAGAACTAGTAAGTCATATACTGGGTTGTTTGGCAGTCAGAGAAACTGAAGCATGTATTTATTGTTCTCGTGATTGACTTCCAACTTGTGAAGTCAGCCATTTCCCTCACCAAAGTTGGTCCTGCTCGTTACCCACAGTGGTAGTTGACAGCAAGAGACAGCATGGCTGTGTTTTCCGTACAGACTGGTGAGAACTGGTGGAAGAGTCATGAAGCAACACTTGTCCCGAGGGATTATTTGAGGCTACAGCTGGGAATTGTGAACATAAAAGCTTTGGCTCTGTGTCCAGCCCATCATGATGCAAGTGAGCGTGGCATTCTCTGCATGCACATATTTATGTATGAAAACCATCATAACACAATACCCAGTTCCTACTTCATAGAAATACTTGTGAGAAGAAACCACGGGATGAGGAGATAAACTCTTACACAAGGGAGACAGCCCCCCGTGCATGGGCTAGAGAATAGTGGAAGGTTTTGAACGAAAGGAAGAAAGTACCATACTTCCATCACACCAGGGATGTGATTCAGAGCTAAGTACTTCTTGCGTCTTCCTGATGTGGAGAGTTTGGATCTTCCAAGTTTTACTCTGTAACAGCCATGTATTCAACTCTGCCTCTGATACTAGCAGATTCTGAGACTCTTGGCCATGTAATTAACTTTACATCTGAAAAGTCACTGCCCTGCAGGACTTCAGATCCCACCACTGTGTTGGACTGCTCAGGGGCCAGGCCTGCTATGTGGGGCCATGATGGCCAGGGAATCTGTGCCAAGGCCCCCTGTGCCCCTGTACCACTGCCAGTCTCCATGCCTGCAGATTCCGTTCAAGAGAGAGGCTGAGATTTACCTTTGTCCTGCGGTTACTTTAATTGCATTGAAAAGAGCTTATTGAAAGCTATACTCAGAGGAGGAGGGCCTCCGGTCCCGGACCGCGCAGGCAGGAATGGTTTCTATTTTCGGTGCCTCCTCTCCCGATGGAAATCTCCCTCTCCCATGCTCACTCCCTGTCTGTGGAATAAAAATTCTCCACACAGTGATGGTTAAAAACATCAATTAACTCTAAAACAATTATTATTTTTTGAAATGCCATTTTATAAATGTAATAACACGACACAATAATCCAGGGTTATTTAACAGAGCATTTACCCTGAAAACAGTCATTACTCTTTAAATGCAGTAGGCTCTGGAAGCCTCTTAACATTAAATGGCAAGTGAGGCAGAAGCAATATTGTCAGAAATGCCACATCCGCAGCATACGTTAATGAGAGGAGGCTGGCGATTACACTGCCCACCAGCTGCCATTTTCTTGGCATTTCTTGGACCTCAAAGCCGCACTGTTCAGAGTGACATCGGCAGACACTGATGTGACAGTCTGACAGCTGGACAAAGTGCCCTGTGAAGCATTTTCTCTCTGCTATCACCCTCTGACTCTTCCGTGAGAGATGTGAATCAGACTCAGTGGTCAGTTGGGAGGACTCTTGCAAGCAATGCCTAACAAATCTCAGGTGGTGGTTGTTATGGTTTGCAGCTGGAATGTTCCACAAAGCCCTATGTGTTGGGATGGTGACTGGATCACGAGGGTTGCTTACAAAAGTAGGTTAACCAGCCATTCATTGATTTCCTCCTGTCCTGTTGAAGGGCGGGGCCTCACCCAGAGGGACAGATTGCTGAGACTGTGGTGGATCATTGAGAAGGTGGCTAGGGAGGGTACATGCCTACCCTCGATTCTCCTCAGGGCAGCTGTCCTTCGTCTCGCGGTGCTGTGAGCAGGTGTTCTGCGACATACCCTTCCAAGCTGCCATTGCCAAGCAACCACGAATGCAGGGAGTGGAATGTGAGCTAAACTAAACCTTTCTTCCCTTAAGTTTGGGTGTCGGATAGTATGTCTTAGTAATCAGAAAGTGACTATGACGGTGCCAGTGGAAGGAGGCTGATCTTCCATGCTGTGGACTTCCTGCTGGGTTGCAGGAGTGCTGCTGTCTTCCAGAAACCTGCGCATACAGGATGCAGCAACACTTCATCCTGAGATTTTTATTTACTTTTTTTAAACAATAAATGCCAGTTGCATTTAGATTGTTGCTGCACTTAAAACCATTTCTACCATTTCTATCTTTGAACCTAAAGATCCCATCAAAGTGTTTTGACCTACATCTATAACGTTCAACACTTGAGGGCTGCAGTTCCATTTGAACTATTAATAGCTCATTAAGCTAGCTTTAAAATATTTTTTTAATGTGTAAATGAGTGCAGTATAGAAAAGTATAACCTCTGGCACATGTTTCTTCATAGGTGACTGTTCTAGTGATAAGACTGTCTCCCAAAAATGGCAGTTGAGATTGCGTCATACCTGGAACTCTACCTGTGTGACTGGCAGGTGTCCTGCTGAACTTTTTTTTTTTTTTTAATCTCTGAGACATCCTTGGAAGGAGAATGACTGAGCACTGACACCAAAGAAATGCTGCAATAGGTGGACAAGTGTGTGGTGTCTGTGGCAGGAGTGCCTGTAGATTGAGTTCTCCCACCTAACTGCTCCACTGGGCTTCAGGTAGCAAGCCTTTGTAGTCACAGGCTAAACTTTCCTAATGGCGATCACCAAAATACAATGTCTAGAGAACCCAAGGTGATTCTGTAAAGGAACTTTTTTGTCTTCGTTTATTAGTGTGGAAGTGTAAAGTCAAAAGCAATTTTGTTGTATCAATTCATTTATTAAGTTGGTCTTTCATCCCAAGTAGCAACTTGTTTGTGTGTGTGCCAGGTATGGGGCAGTGAAGGTGGATTGCACCAGCCCCCAGGTGCACACACATGGGGTTTAATGGGAAGGTGATCACATCGTCGACCAGCTGGCCTCCCCTATGCTGGTGCTGCAACTGAGCACATGCAGAGGGTAGTTGGAGTATGGCTGAACAAATGGGTAATCTAGGCACAGAGATAAGTTAGTGGAGGCACATTTAGAGGGGTTGAGCCTCTCAAGACAGAAAAATGATGAGAAGGAAAGAAAAGGAACTTGAAAACAAGGAAAAGGATAGGAGAATGCATATAGGCTTTAAAAAAGAAAGAAAGAAAAAAGGAAAGAAAAAAATGAAAGCAAGCAAGCAAGCAAGCAAGCAAGAAAGAAAGAAAAGAATTATGGAAAGCCAGAGAATGGGGCATAGCTTTTACCAGTTAAAGTAGTAGGAGATTAGACTGAAAAAATATATATTTTGCAAAAGGAGCAAGTAAAAAAAGATAATAATTTTTAAAATAAGAAATAGATGGCAGTTTCTAAGACACATTAGAAGGGTGAGAGCTACAAGCAGGAATTCCTGATTAGGAGACAACCATGTATTCTGGGTAGAATTTACTAGTTAGGATGGGAAGTGATTGCCGATTCTAGTGCACAGACATATTTGATTTTTTACATACAGAATTGTTGATGGTGGTGGTGTTGCCTAAACAATGTGACTGTCTCTTGCCATCCTGCATCCCATTTTGTTTCTGTCTCCTCTATGCTGGGCGGTGTTAGACCTAGCACGGGTCACCCTGGCCCCTGCATTAGCTTGGGCTTCCACCAAGGGTTATTAGTGGGAGGGGTGCAGAGGGAAGCCTTCTTTCCAAAAGCATGGTTGTGAAAGAGGTGGCATGACCCTGTGCGAGTACCTAGTTTCATTTTAGCCTTATTCTCAGTTTCCCAGCCATGCAAAGGGCTCTGCCTTTTTTTCCTTTTCTGTAGGCTCATTGACCTTTTCAGTGGCATTAGGAGAAAAGTATTTGCTCCTCAAGGGTCTGTATTAACTAGATGCTTCCTGTGAGCAATTTTGAATGGCAAATGAGCCTAATAGCATAACACCCCTCTCCCCGGGTAATGCGTTGCCCGCTAAACAAAGAATCAACATTGCCCATAAGACGCGGCTGCACAGTGCAGAGACCTCCCAGGAAGCCATATACTGGGCTGGCTGTTGTTGAAAGCATTGAAGGGGCTGTACATGGGGGAATAAGGCCCCTTAGGGTTGATTGTTCACAGAGCCTCGAAGATAAAACAAAATAGCTTTATTTAAAGATTTATTTAAGATGTTTAAAAAATTGAGTAGAACATACATTTTTAATACCGATTGATATTATTGTAAAGCATTCTAATGAGAATCTGCCCCACGGGCCCTTGCTGGCTACATAGACAGAATATTCCTTTGCATTCCTACCATGAGTAATACGTGAGCCATGGATTAATACACTGATAAAAGCTGCCCCCATTCTGGTAGGTGCAGAGGAAAGGAAAGGTAGAAAGACAGTAGAAAATAGAAAGGCGTGAATTGTGATGATGCAGAGGAATGACGTTTTAGCCTGCATTTAAAAAATACCCTTCCAAAATAGTTGCTTCATTGACACATTCTGAAATGTTCCTCATAGTTTAGAAAAGGTATGTACTTGAGAAGTTAACTAAAATGTGCACTCTTGTGGTTTGGATCTGAAGTGTCCCCCAAAAGTCTCATGTTATTGATTGTCTATAGAACTCTGTGCTGTTGGGAGATTGGGGCCTAGTCTGGAGGGGTGGATTACAGGTGTGTGAGTTAGGATTATAGGTGTGTTAGGATTAAAGGCGTGTAGTGGCCACGTCTTCCACACCTGGATCCAGGAGGGGCTGATCACTGGGCAGAGACCTGGAAGGATATATAAGCTGCTTCCTGCCTTCCTTGGAGGACGGGTCTCAACCTGCCCTGACTTGGCTTTCTGTTTATAATGTTGAGGAGCTGCCTCCACCCCCGCTTCTGCCATGTACTTCCACTGCTGCCAGCCACCCCGAATGGACTGTGACCTTCTGAAACTGTGAGGCAAAATAAACCTTTCTTCCCCTAAATTTGTGGATGTCAGGTATGTCAGGTATTGAGTCACAGCAATGAAAAACTAACTAAGACGTGTGCCCTTGATTAGATTTTGCTTTTCATTAATTGGGCACTGTCTTCGTACCAGATCTGGTAAGTAGTGACTTCTGCTTTCATATTTATTAGCTTATTAAATCTTCAAAGCACTCTTAATACAGATGTAAAACAGATGAAGCTTAAATGCTGGATAATTTATCTAAACTTACATTGCAAGAATGTACTGTAGCTAGGATTTATGCAAAGGCATTTTGACTCAGGGTTTCACCTTTGTTGTTTTTAAATGACTAGATTATTCTGCTCCTACTAAAGTTTGAAACCAATCTCATATATTTTGATCACGAAAGTCAATGTATCACGATCCTTCCTTCTGGGGTATTATTTGTGAGGGATAAAGCTTAGTGATCAGTTTGATTGGCTTGTCAGCTCCCTAGAACACTAATAAAGCACACTTCTGGGTGTGTCTTTGTGTGTCACAGAGGCATGACCTTGGGATCTACATGTGATCCTTGGCCCTTCCCTCTCTGTTTCTCTGTTGCGCAACCATGACCTTCTTCCATGATGTTTCTCCTTTCGAGCCATTTATCCATGGACTGAACTCTCTGAAACTGTAAGTCAAATTAAACCCCTTCTCCTTTAGGTTGTGGGTGACAGGTATTTGGCTGTGGTGACAGGAAACCTGATGAATACATTCTTTGCATTCTGGACTAAAGACTTTCCAACCTCAGTTTTATTCCTCTGAGTAAGTTTCACGATGCCTCTCTGCCTCTGTGATTTTAATACTGGTTTGTCATATGAACATCTTCACAGTGCTGTGTCTTAAGGTGACAGTCCCTCTAGGAGTTACACAGTCTTTGGCACCACAACTCAATAAAGGCCCACCTAAGAAACAGCAGGAGTTCTAAAGAGAAGAAGTGATCAGTGCACCCAGGGCTCTGCTGGGTCTGCAAAACATTGTCACCTCATTGCTGAACATTTGGGTAAATTCAGTCTCAGTTTTAGGTCCAGAGAAAAACCCTGAACCAAATGAATCTTGCCACCTCTGAAGGAGTTTCATTAGCAAGATTTCCACACATAACTCTAATTACCACCATTCAGATGGCCCAGGGGAGCAGTCGGCTAACTAGGTCAGGATCCAAAGAGCCAGCCAGCAGCCTCCTGGGTGTCGTGCTTCTAAGTGCATGCCTTCTGCAGGTTTCTGTGGTAATTTCTGCTTTTGAATTTATAGAAACATTAGCTTGAAATCCAAACAGAACACCTAGTTTTAATAGCTTAGTAAGTGGTACACTAGCAATTTCAAAAAAAATGGTAAGTTCCCAAAGGAGTAGCAGTTGTTTGGAAATAATTCTCCAAATTGCATTTGGTTCACAGCAGTCTGAGGTCACAAATTCAAGAGCAATGAGAACTCTATTCAATTAGACAACCGATCAGAATAGATCTGTCAAGATGACATTCCATCTAAAGAATCAATTCTGATGGAGGAATAATGTAGCTGTGGCTGTGTTGTTTAGATTTTTTATTATTACTTTACAATTTATTGGAGTAGGGAAGCTGGGCATGGGTGAGTGCTGGGCAGTCTGTGGCACCTGTCACTTGATTAGATAGAAATGCATCCTCCTCTGCTTGGTGTTTGTGGTGAATTAATGGCCAAATGAGTGGAAAGTGTTTTCTAAGTTCAGCTGATAGAAAACAACTGGGCTCGGAAAGGTGTGTGTCTAGGCTCTTTGCTAGCCGTAGGGGGAGCCTCGCTTTCTCGCCTCTCCTCCTAGCCCACACTCTAGGATCAGTCTGTCTTTGCCAGCCCCAGGCAAAACTTCAGAGACTCATCAAGCAACCAGCCCCTGTCCAGTCACTTAGGATTATATATTGATATTAAAGTGTTAGAAGATAATATGTTTTCTTGAAACCACATAGCCACTTTCTTATTTCAGTAGAGGGTGCCATCTATCAAAGACAAATGTTTGAACTGCAATTTAACTCTACTTTCATCAACTGTTACCAGTGAACACACACACACACACACACACGACCTTTTCTCTGCAGAGAAAGAGGAAGGGGGAAAATAGCAATGAGAGGAGAGGCTAGAAAGGACCATTCCTGAAGGTCTTCTCTGCTTTGGTGCTGCTGTGTTGCAGTATTTCATCTTGGCTGGGACAGTAGTGACTAGCTGACATCAGAAAGAACCTTTGTTCTTTTCTTCATCTTTTCAGTTTTGAGCAACTGGAACTCATTTTGAAAGAATGCCATCTGGGCTAGGAATGTGTCTCTTGCCAGAAATTTCTAAAATTTTGAGAGCTGGAGGATGTCTTAGAGATCGTGCAATTGGCAAGATCTGTGACTCAGACAAGAGAAGGCTTTACAGAGACACTTTGTTGGAGGTGACAGGTCACACCCGTGGCCCAGGTGTGTTTTCTAGCCTGTTCATCTCTCTCTACCATTGGTTCTACCTTTCAGAAGCCAGCTTCCATATGACAACAGTCTCAGGCTTCTAAGGAAACTCATAAGGAAGAATAGGGAAGTAATAACAACTCAGCGTAGTTACTGATCTCAACCCAATATCATTTGTGGCACACATATTATCAAGAGTTTTCCTGCCCTTTGGTCACATAAAGGAAACCTCTGAACACACTAGTTTATGTATTTGTAAAGGCCTCCTTTCTCCCCCAGTCCTAGGTTACAGCCTTTGCCGATTCTTGGCCTCTGACTGTTGATTCTAGTGACCTGCACCACAGCAGGAGGGAGCTGAACCAACAGAATCAACACCAGCACCCACTCGCCTTGTGCCACATGTCACACCAAGGATCTCACACAAGCCACGGGGAAGAAGCTCTTTATTTCTTCCAAGATAACTGAGCTATTACCTCATTCATTCTGAGCCTTGAGTTCTCGACTCCAATCACTGAGAGGGTATGAACTTCTTTTGTGACTTTCGAACAAGTGTCCTCAACTTCTTCTGTTTTGGTCAGCAAAGGAGAAGTTTGGACTTTTGGATCTCTAAGGAAAGACTGGAAAGCTCCAACAGGCTCTAATCCATAGGTACTTGGGCCCTGAGCTTTGATTTGCTGAATGTTTCTTCTGCACTGGCCTCCCAATAGGCAGTTTCCTATCAAAAATTGACATTTAAAAGTATATTTACATAAACCATTCATATATTTGTCCCAGACTGGAAGGAGAAGGGATTATATAATACCCTTGGCACACACACAGGCAAGGGAGGTTAGGCATCCTGTGGGTGGTTCTTTCTTTTTAGCAGATTCAATAGAGGATTCCTTTAAATACCAAGATTCCCCTGTGAATCCAAAGTGTGGTTCAGTTTACACATATTTTTCAGGAACACATCTGTCATGTGTAAATCAAGATGCATCTGAATAATCTTCTTGCCATTCTTAGAAACTGTCGTTTCTTCTCTCTGTGTGTGTGTCGTTATATTTTTCCTTTCATTGCTGCTGTTCACTCTTCTGTGGTCACAAAGAACTAGAAGTTTTAAGAAAATGAGGCTGAGCATTGCCCCCACTGAGAACAACTCCTCTGGAAACATGGAGCATTCAGGGTGGCATTTGTAACAGGGGCAGCCTGTACCCCAAACGTGTTGTTATTCTTTTGAACTTCCACTGATTCTACTTTACCACCTGGACGTGTATATATTTATATTATAGAGTGCATATATTTTGCAGACATAAAGAAAGCTTTATTTAGACTTTGTTATGTGACCAGCTACTTGAATATATAATTTTTTATTTAATCCTTACAACAGCCCTGTTATAGTTTCTTTATGATTGTACACTTTAGAAAATCAAGGCTCAAACTTTAGGAAACTGAAACTTGGAGAATCTAAACAATTTCTTCTGATCATTCATTTAGTTTAGGATCTTGGTGAGATTTTAATTATTTAACCGATGTTAATTTAGTTTCCCTTGCATGTCAAGCACTATTCTGCCCACAGGGACTGTAATAAGAAGCAAAAACTTGAGATAAACTTTAGATAATCACATAAACCAATGAGATTGCAAGGGTACCAGGGCACTGAGTGAAGAACTACTGGCAGCTGCCTAGAATTGAGAGAAGGATTTGAGAGGAGGATTTGAACATGCTTCCCCAAATGCATAGTGCAGCAAGTTGGAGATAGTTTGGTTAAGGAAGACTTCTGGAAGGAACAGCACATATAAAGGCCCTGTGGTAAAAAGGAGAAAAACAAGCCAATGTCACTAGAGGTCAGACACCATGGAGATGTGCCAAGTCCGGTGGAGCACATTTAATAACTTCATCTTATTAAGGATATAAAAGACATGAATGGAGGTGGGGTGGAGGACTGTTATGACATAAACTGCTAGTATAAAGATTACTTGGTTGCAATGTAGAGTGATGAATATGGGGTGGGGGGTGCTGTGTGCAGCTAGGGACTTCGGGTGTGCAAAGCAATAATAGTTCATAAGACATGTGATGGCGATTTAGACCGGAGTGATAGATGGAGACTAAAAAGACACAGAAATTTGAAAGATTGGTTAAAGATAAAGTCAATAAAACTTAGTGACAGCTTAATATTAGAGGAGAAGAACAAGGAAATGTTGTGAATAACTCGAATTTGAGGGGCCTGATTGAATGGCTACTGGTCCAGCCACTGGACTAGCAAGCACAGGGATAAGCCCCGGTTGGGGGTTCGCTTACGAGCTGGCTTTCATCATGGCCACATGAACGGCTGTCAGAAAGAGTGCAGGGACCACAGGAGAGCAGCCCAGGGGGAAGCAGTGTGCTCTTCTGAAGTGGGGACACCAACACCATGGGGTAGGGACTAGCTCCATGGAAGAAGAAGAAATCAACAAGAGAGGATTGCATTGGTCAGAGCCATGAGATCTTTGGTGGTTAGTGGCTTGAACTTAGCTTAAAGGAAAGTAATGATCCACCAGAAAGTTAACAGGAGACCAGGACTATTTCTAAATGGTAGAAGCTCAAGAGACACTTTTTTCAAGAGGAAGGAATTGCTCAAAGACACAAATGTTTGACAGTAAGTCCTAAGTGTAATGAGGGATCAAAGGCCTGTTGAGTCTAATAACAAGATTATTGGTGACATTAATGAAATACATTTCAGTCTCATAGAAGATTAGAACTTAAATTTGAGTAGGATGAAGACAAAATAGTAGTAAGGAGATATAGATAATTAACACTGGCAAGTAGCACAAGGAAACTGGCTGCCTAGAGGAGAAAAATCAGAATTATGATGGAAAAATGTGCAGAGGAGTAAAGTGTGGTCTAGTAGTACAATACACGTGTGTGTGTGTGTGTGTGTGTGTGTGTGTGTTTAGACAATCTTCACCAGTTAGAAGTTTGCTAATTTATGTTGACAAGCAGACAAAGAAATTAGTATGTGGCCAGAATGGTGGAATGCACCTGGACTCCTGGCACTCTGAGAGGCTGAGTCAGGAGGATCAAGTGTTCAAGCCCAGGTGGGAGAAGCTAGTGGCTTAGTAAGATGCTGTGTCAAAATAAAACATAAAATAATGATGGGAGTGTAGCTCAATATGAAGTCCTGAGTTCAATCCCCAGTACAGAATTCAGTTTCAAGTACAAAAAAAGAAAAAGAAAATTATATGTGTATATATATATATATATATATATATATATATATATATATACACACACACACACACACACACACACATATATATATATATGTATGTATGTATGTATGTATTACATACACTGTATTAGTTTGGGTTCTTTCAAAGGCAGAATTTAAATATTTTATCACAAAAGGACCTATTAGGAAGGCTTACAAATCTGAGGAGAGAGATGGTCCAAGATGGCTGCTCAGCCGTGAAGTAGATCTCCCATCCGGGACTGCAGCACAGCCAACGAGGTGAGAGTCTGCTGTAGATCTCGGTGAAGACTGAAGCCTGAAGATCGGTGACTGAAGAGCAGTGATGGGCAGACAGGCACAAGTCAAGACTGGAGCGAATCTGTGCTGATGATCTGCGATGTGTAGCAGGTTGGTGTCCATAGACAATTGCGAAGGTGAGAGCTTTCCCAGAGGAAGAAGCTGTAACAGTCTTCTCTCTTCCTTCCTTATATACCGTTGGAGTTCCAGTTGGCCCTCCCACATCTTCTGTCATTGGCCAGCCCACAAATCACTCACACTCTAATCCAGACCAATTCTTGATCCCCAGTCTAGGAGTGGTTCACAAATCCTAATCCTAATGGAGGTGTGGTTCCTAATTCTCTCAAATTGACATAATCATAAACTCTTCAATGCTCTCTCTCTCTCTCTCTCTCTCTCTCTCTCTCTCTCTCACACACACACACACACACACACACACACACACACACACACCTTGATAAATGGGAATAGGCCAGTACAACCGGAGTACATGCAGAGAGCAAGGAGACCAGAGGCCCAACATAGCACAGCACACCGTAGTTAGACATGTAGTTTAATATTGGGCTCTTTGTCAGTTTTGACTGAGTTCCAAGGACCTGAGTGAACTACTTTCATTTCCAAAGCCATGTGCTGGAGCACTGGTAGTGCTCACAAAGCTGTTACAGTCTTACTCACTGACCCACTCTAGGCTTCAAAGAGGTTGACAAAGAGAGATGGGAGATGTGTTGTAGGGTCCTCCAGAGAACTCCTGATGCCCTGTGAGATCCCCCTCCACCTCAGGGGAAGTGTGAAAGGTGTTTCTTCCTCACTTGAAGACCAAGTGGAGAAACTCCAGGGGAGCGACACCCAGAGTTGGCTGATCACAGGGTACTGAACAGCAACATAGGTACTGTGCTTGCTGGGTGTCCGAGGCTGGAGAGAAGAGGGTGCACTAGGACTGACTGCTGTCCTTTCACACAGAGGTCTGTTTCCTGTTGATGCAGTTGGGTCTCTCACAGAAATATTAGACACGAAGTTTTTACAGACCTTGCCCATGGGAACACCAAACCATTCTGTACTGTAGGAACTGAGGGGCCTAAAGCATCCACTGCCATAAACCCAGGTGATTTCAAGAAAAGTGAAAGAGGGTGAAATGCTGATAACAGAGGGGTGAAACTGGGTGTGAAGTGAATTATACACAGCAAATGGGGTTGGTCTTCATAGAATTTGGGGAAGGACAGGTACGTGGCACCAGCTATGGGAAGACATTGTATTTTGTTTTCAGGGATGCCAACGCCTGAACAGAGCCTGTGAAGCCAAGCTTTCTTCCTTCCAGGTTGCACCCTGCTCCTGTGTTACATCCTAGTAAATGGCAATCCTGCAAGCACAATAGGGGCATTATTAGAAAGCAGAGAAATAAAAAAGCAGGAAGCATCTCTTGATAAGACATATCAAAAGCATTTTACGATCATTTTCCCGTATTTGTTTTAATATTAGCATACCTGTCTTCTATTCCCACCCCAAACAGCTCTCCTCCCCTGCTTAGCCACTCCCCGTTTCCTTCTCACCAAAGTGGAATAAGTTGTTGATTCTTTGCTCTTCTTCGTGCACTGTTAGGGTTGGTTCTGTTCTTCTCCGTGAGACATCCTGCCTTTCCCTCAGATAACGCCATCTGTTTCTGACCTCCATCCTCTCTCATTGTAACCCAATGCAATGATAGAACTTTCTAAATGATAATTAGGGGACAAAACTCCTACTCTAAGAAAGGATAGAAAAGAAGGTATTGTTTATTCCTGTTTTAATGTTTTAGCACTGTTTTATCAGAATTCTTAAATGCTTCTGGAAAAGGCCAGAGGAATTGAGTTGGCAGTTGAACTGATGAAGTGGGTTCTAGTGGAGTAACAAACATGCATGGACAGAGAAACCTCAGACAGGAAGGGCCCCCATGCAGTGCAGTTGATGGGGGCTGGCAGAGATGGCGGGTAGAGGAAAGGTGAGGGCTGAGGGATACTCAAATCTAAAGGATCTAGATGGCAAGAGGATTTCTTTCCTGCAGTTGATTCACCCAGCCAAGGAAAGGGTTGAAGACACTATTTCAGCCAAGTTGGATGAAGCAAGAATGTACCCTAAATTCTCCCTTCATTTATTCCTTCACTTGTTTTGCATTCATTAATTTATCCAATTGTCACCGAATGTCTTCTGCATGCTAGATTACATTCAGAGCTCTGGAGCTGTAAGAGAAACAAGACAAAATCATGGCTGTCATAAAGCTTGGGTTCCAGTGAGGGCCGAATAGGAGACTGTAGCACATAAACAAACTCTGCCTCAAATACTGGCTAGTGTTGAGAGGAAAAGCATTGAAAGTGATGGTAGGAAAGCAGCTGGGGTGGGAGGGAGAGCAGCTCCCTTAGCCATGGTGCTGGCAAGTGCCTCCTCCCCTTGGTGGTGTGCCCGGGGATGATGCAGCATAAGGGTGTCTACAGTTGGCTCCTGTGATGTAAGTGTGGTTGTCAATATAGGTGACACTGGAGCCCAGAAAGCCAGGCACTTTCTAAAACAGTTCTCGTAACCTCCATATATATAAAGTAGATACCTTAGACAACCTTAACTAATTTGAGTATTCTAAATTACATGTGATAATTTCTCTCTCTGTCTCTCTCTGTCTTGAACTTGAATTCACGGCCTTCACCCTGAGCTCTATGCCTAGCTTCTTTTATATTGATTATTTGAAGCAGGTTCTAGTTAACTTGCTGACTTGACCAGCTTGGGCGCGAGTCTGTGAACTTTTGAGATCCTCCTGCTTCAGCATGCCAGATGATTTCTCATGAGGCAAATGATTTTGCGATTGATTGCGAATTGCATGCTTCTATTAAAGACTCAAATAAAACCAACGTAAGGTCATGCTGATGTACCCTAGGGGAGGCTGTGCGTCAGAGAATGGGTTGGGAGTCAAGGAAGGTTAGTGCTACGCAGGGATCACCAAGTTCCAACAGTTTTTTTTTTTTTTTGTATTTATTATCCTAAGGTCGGTTTTTTTCTCATTTTTAATTTATCTCACTCTTTGGGGTGTAGCCTTGCACCTCTGTTTCACTTTTGTTGGGTAAAAAGTTGTATGTATAAATAAATACTATAACTTAGAAACTCTGCTATTCTCTGATCTCCAAATTCTGACGTGGAGGTCTGCATCTATCACGTTAGACTGAAGATAATGAATCACGGGTTTTTAGAAGGTTGGTGTTTTGTAACTTGATGGCCTAGAAGCTGAGTGTGAGGTGCAGAGGATGACGAAGGGGTGTCCTCAGCAGAGATGGTTCTAGCTTTATGGGACCTCTTTGAAGTGGAAGATCAAATATTTTAACCAACACTCAGATGCTTCTAAGGCAACACTTGACCTCAGAGTTTCTTGAAAACAGACATTGGCCAATTAAAAAAAAAATCCTTTAGATTATTAAAGGAAGAAGAGTATAAGGTAAAAAAAAGAATTATGAAAGCTCCTTGAGGATTAAAAAGTTCCCTTGTTAACAAGGATGAAAATTTCATCCAGAATCTTTCCTGAATGATGAAGCTCTTTCAGATGTTGTCACTACATTTAAAAATTAAATGCCTTTCTCCCTATTAAAGTAGTAGATAGGTACTGTCTCTACGTTCATTTTGAGCAGAAGAAATTAGACTTGCCGTGTGCATGTGCCTTCCTCATTTCCTATCCCTTCATTGTAGGGAACAAGCACTCCCTGACACTCCCTGTACACCGGCCCAGTGGTCAGCTAGTCGGCACAGTATTTACTGATTCAGCTTTCATGTCCATCCTAACAGGTGATGTTGGGTATGCTAGGGAGCTCTCTTAGAAGACATTTCAGACCCAGCAGAATAAGCAACTATGAAGTCAGAGGGAAAAATAGTGATGATAAAAAAGGTGCTCATTTCTATGAGATAATGGCAACTGGGTGTATGGGAAAGAAATAATTCAGGCAGGAAATATCTAGAAGGGAAAAGCTAGTAGCTCTGCTCTGCTCTTTGATAGTCATTCCTTTAATTTTTCAGTAGCTACACTTTTTTCCTACTAAATGGGAGATGCTTGTGAAGACGCAAAGGTCCTAGCTGCCAGGTGCTGCTATAGGGCAGTGGGGGCAGATTTTTATCATCCTAGGTACCGATTTAGGTTTCTACTAGGCAGAGACTTTCACTTCCATGGGATCAGGAGTACCTGCTTGTTAAATATCTGGAAGTTGTACTCAATGGGTATTTGAACAATATGCAAATTTTTATATTTGGCCATGCTAGTCGGAGGACTCAACGGCTGGTGGAACACAGGATCCATAAGGGATGGTGTCTTAGTTACTTATTTGTTGCTGGGACAGAATATCTGACATAAACTCAAGGGAAGAAGGATTTGTTTTAGTGCACAGTTTCAAAAGGTCTCACACAGTTTACCCATTGGCTGCTGGCAACAATGGAAGCACATGGCAGAGGTGTAGTCAGAGGAAAGCTCCTCATGGCGTGGCAAACAGAAAGCCAAGTGAGGGAAGGGCGAGTCAATGTCTGGAGACTAAGGGGAGGCCAGAGCTTTCCCAGGAAATAGCATTAACCATGTTTTCTTTCCTTCTTTTACTTAGTTCAAACAGCTGGTTGGGCTACCCATACTCAGGGTGAGTGCTTCCCTCATTTTTGTCCCACAGGTCAATCACAGATACCAGAAAGCTCTGCCCTTGGTATTTTTCACTCTCAAGAAGTTGACACAATCCCTCCAGGCCAAACCCCAAGCATTCCCCTCCCAGCCACCTCTCAACAACACAGTTTTTTTTTTTTTTTAAGAATTCCACTACATCTAAATATATGAGGTTTTTTGGGGACACTCCAGATCCAAACCATAACAGGCAACATTAGTGCAGCTTCCTCTCTTACCTGGAGTTAATGTGAGCTGTCTTGAGCAAATCAACTTGTTCCATTTGTCACTCCTTGAAGATCTCTTTGAAATGGCGTTTAAAGTTGTTGTCCGGAGGCCAACAGCAAGTCGCTGTCTGTGTACTTGCTGAAAGCTACCTTCATTCATTCGTGCACTGTCATCTTCCCTTTGTGCCTGGGCACAAGTCCTGCAAAGCCATCTCCAGCTGCCAGGTACCTTATAAACTGTGGCAATGCTTTCAGATAAAGAAGCCAAACGTGTGATTTCTCAGAGTTTAGGGTTGATTTGTCCTTTTCATCTACTCTGACATGGTTTAATGTTCCAGAACTTGTAAAGGGAACACATTTTTTTCTTTTTTTCTTTTTGTAAAATTTGTGAATAATTTATTGAGTGACTGAAGAACTGCAGCTTTAAATTATTAAAATGCATTTTGGTTTCGAAAGAAGACATCAGAGATGTTTGCCTTGGCCCATTCTTACGCCTTTATGCAACATGAGAAGTTTCTACAAATTCAGGGAATGAGAAGGAGATTTTCAGTGATTTATGGGGTGACTGAGAAAGAGTCAAAAAGAAAAAAAAGTAATAAGAACAGCAAACAAACAAGTGAGCAATGGAGACAACTTCCATTTATTTAAGACAGCCTTTTCTGGAAGCAAATAACCTTTTGTTACATCTCTGGAGAAATGACATTTCCTTTCCCCTTTTCTACTTTGCAAGGACAGTAGATGGGTGTGGGAGGAGAAACTCAAATACGTGAAAGGTGGGGCATGCACAGACTACTTCAGTTTTTTTCCTCATTGTGTGTCTGTCACTGAGCTGTGGAAGGCTCAGCTGAGCTTCTTTCTAGTGGTCACATGTTAGCCGTGGCACACAGCCTGTGGTCTCTAGAGAATACTATTCATCCCAGTTAGTGACCTAACTGTAACCTGTACTGGGTCAGGAAAATAAGGAGAAGCCTCGAATATTCTCCGTCTGTCCAGAGTGCACCTGTGCTCACCCATTTGCCTTCGTGCTGTGGGTGTGGGATTTTCTCCACAGATCTGACTGACAGATAGAGAACCAGACACATGCCATCCTGTCTATATCCAGAACAATAGCTCCTACATGCCACTCTTTGTCTCTTCCTCATTTCTTTATCTGTCCTTCCCTCTTTCGTGGTAATTAATCCCCATTCATTCTCCACACGTTCCTCTCTAAATCTCCCAGATCCTACAGGAAGTGGGAAGAGGCAGTCCATTCTGGTCTTGAGAGCTATGACAAGTATGAGTCTGGCTTCAGGTCCGGCTTTCACTTTCTAAATACAAGTTCATGGGAGAAATGATTTCTGGGATCATAAATACACTTTACACGACATAAGTTAGGCATGGTAAGTCCTAAAGCTAAGCATGGTAGAAAATATGGTAGAGAGGCCAATGTGTGAACAGGGAGTCTTTAAAATATCAATCCCTTATGTTAATGATACTCTTCGTTAGTAAGGAATCATTTCTTACCACACAATCCATACCTGTTTCTCTCCTACCTCTATCTCTTCGTCTGAACTGGAAAAATAAGGTGATTAACCTTTAAAATGAGAATTTAGTACTTCTGTGTTTTCAGTTGTGCGGACTCTGAAGGTGGAATCACCACCCTCAGTCAGGTATGTAGAGACATGGCTGCTTTTACCACTGTCCACAGCTGGCAGGCACAAGGTTGGGATCACACTAGTTGTGCAATGAACACTGGTGCTCTTTTACTTGGAGAATCTTATCTTTTGGGTGAGTCCAGGAAGACCAGAAAGCCTTCTGCCAGCCTTTTTTGTCCTCCCTCTCTTCTTAGAAGAGGGAGTTGGAAGCTGAAATATGTAGGAAGGGTCTTAGAATGGTGGAGTTTTATAATTGAGAGGGCCTTTGGACCTAACTTACTTTAATCCGTTTCATTTGTTGAGGAAGCTGAGCTCTGAGCTATTCAGAGGCACGAATCTACCTCTGCTGTCCATGGCAAACTGGTGGCTCTATTCTCCAAGCAAGTCATAATAATATTCTGGGATGTTAGCAAATGCTCTCAAGGGTAGGCTTGTAATGCAGGAGGGTTTTGAAAGGCAAAAGGAAGAGATTTGCTTTGAACCAATTGTAGCGCTTCCGTGGCCTGAGATGCTGCTTCTTCCTTCCCACGTGCCCTTCCGAAGCTGATCTCATCACTTAGCACTTCCTCTTTTATGAGCCCGATTTGGCCTTATAACTTGCTTATATTCAGAGGAACATGGTCGAAGTGGTGCTTTGGCCAGGGCAGCTGCCTTGAGGAAGTTGCCCGAAGGAGATAGTGGGAAAGTCTGGTTACCCAGTGACCACCCTGTTGGAGAGGCAAACATTAGGAATCAGTCTGCCCAGGTCTGTGGCCAAGAGACCACATACGTCAAGGAGGACACCGCCTTGTGTCCTACAGACTGGTCTTCCTAATCCCAGTTGTTTGAGCCCCCAGAAGTTAAAGAGCAGAGGCAAGCCTGCTTTAACTCCTGACTCCTTATTTTCATATCCAGAGTTACAAGGTTCCTAATTTCTCTTATGCTCTTTTAAAAGGTTCTCATGTGTACTATATAAGTCTAGGTCCACAGTAGTATGATTGTTATTCAGGTTCCTAAGTTTGAGGTGGCTTGTTAATGTTGCAGGAGATAACTATAAAAAACTGTGGAAATCCATACAATAGAATATTCTGTAGACTTTATAGAAGTGTAGAGCTGTATCTAATAAAGAATGATATTTAAGATACATTGTGAGGTTAAAAAGGGGCTCATTACAAAACAGTGTATGTGCCCCAGTTATGTCTGTGTAGAGAAGGAAAAAGAAATTATGCTTGTATACGTGGTTGTTTTTGTCTTGTGAACCTTGTACATATATTCAACAAATTTCTAAAAAGGGTACAGGAGAAGCTATTAAATCATTGACTCTGAGGAGTGAGAATGAGGGGCCAGAAAAGAATGATTTTTTGTGCGATTCCTATACTGCTTATTTTCTATCACAAGTATGTTCCATCTTAAAATTAATGCTTCCAAAATTTTTAAGACAATGCAACTCACCTCTGCTACCTTCAGAGAAAAAAAAGAAACATTTACTACTGAAAACATCACTGAGATTATACATTTTTCAGCGCAGCCTAAGTAAAAAGCTTTTCAAATATTGAGAAAGTCTCTCTACCTCTCAAATCAACTTCATTTTCTAAATACTCAGTCCTATGTATTAATATACCAAGTGCTATAAAATGTGATATGTGTGAAGCAGTTGATATTATTAGAGAATTTATTGTATCTTCATTGTATACTGCTTGACCCCAACCCCAAGTATTATAAACAGCATATTTAACCATGATCAGAAATTAAGTCACTCGCCCAAAGAGAATGTTAATTACCAAAATGTGGTTTTGGGTTGCTGAATGGGCAAGCTCTTTTCTAGCAGCTCTCTTACTGTGTTTTGCAGCCCAGTGGAACACAGACCCTCTTTTGACATCTTCTGCAGTGGCATCTTCCATGGCGCTCTGCAGATACCACTGTTCATTTGGGAGCAGATTTTATGCTGTTGAGCTCACGGGGCTTCACGGCATCTGGTGCTGGTGTGCCCTTGTGGCTCATTAGTAAGTTAATCTATATAGTGGAAGGGCGAGCTGCAGGAGAAAGTGTGACCCGTGGTCCCAGGCGATGCTGTCCGTTGCACGTGATGACTGTCTCAGCAAGAGCTGCACAGTTCTGACTAGCCTCAGTGTCCTTTCACCAGTGAGGTAACTGTATCTTTATCTCTTTGGAAGCAGATTGGAATCCATTTTTTTTTTAAACTGATGTGCCATGTGGAGCTGAGCAACTATTTCTCATCTGTGTAGCACCTGTGGCGCCTTTGAGGATATCCACTTCCACATCTTCATAGAAACAGTTTGGGAATGTCCTTGTGTTATTATCATTACTATTAGATGTGTGACTTGTATCAGGCCTTTGGTTGTAGCCATCAGTGGAGTGATGCACAAGGGTATGTGGATTGCTTGGGATTTAGATGTTGCCATCATCAACTTTCATCTCAACAAATCAAAACCATTGGAATTTTGTAACTTATGAAATCTGCTCGTTAAATTACAGTAAACTGTAGCAAGCATGCATGGTCATCATTCCCACTTCACAAGTTCCCTCATAAATTGTACAGGATGTCACGACAGTCACCATACCTATAAAATATTTAAAATATACAACAGAATAAAATATAGAATTTTGTTTTCTCAGGATTGAATTTTCATAATATTTAAAGTAAAACTAAAGTTATGAAAGAATTAGGGCAAGCACTAAATTGAACACTGACTGTCCCAAATGTAGACATACATAAGGAAAACTTGACAAACTTTTGGAGCACCCTGTATTTTATTTTCCAAGGCTGAGTTGAATAAAGAACCCCAGGTGCAATCGTTCTTCTCCCTAGTATCTGACTCTCCACATGATTTTTTTTATTCTTTGACAACCTCTCACTCTGGAGGCCAACAAGCTACTGAGAACCACAGATCACCACATCCTTCGCTGTGACTTCTCTGCAACATTCAGCACTGACTACCCACATCTTTTTAGTCTACTTTTTCCTAGTGTAGCAGGAAGCTCACTCTCTTCCCTTTTTGAGAGTGCCTGGCCCTGTCCCATTATTGGGCTCTTTCCTCTCCCTGCCCTAGAAGGTGGGCACATACAGAGGACAGTCATTAGCCTTCTAATATAGATTTTCTCTCATAGGGTGATTTCATTCACTGCTTAGTATGTGAATTTCTCCCAAATGAATAACCCCAGGTTTAATCTCTTTTTATAACTTTCGTTCTATGATTATATAATTTTTAAGATGCCTTCTAGGTCCATAAATCTATGATCCTATTACACGTAACTGCTCACTAGATATTTCCTGTTGGATGTGCCACTCTCATATCAAGCTCACCACGTCTCAGTCCACACACATTATATTTTTCATCAGGCCACGCAAGGCATATTGAAAGGAGGAGTGGAGACCGAACGCGGGGGTAGAATAGACGGAGGATTCGGCTCTGCTTCTCTGATTTATTACCGCCATGCACTTGGGCAATTTGCAGAACCTCCCTCGTTTGAAGCTTCATCATTTCCAAGAACAATTTTTGTGTTACAGAGGTTTTTAAATGAACTGAAGAATATACAACTGGAATTGAATACAGAAAATATAGTTGGTACATAATAAATGCCACTACTCACTCCCCTTGCCTCTTACCAACATCCTAATTTTTCTGTTTGTTATATATTGATTTACCTTTATTCAAAATTTAGGACCATTTTTGCATGTCACCCAGTTTTAATCAGATCTTTTTTTATAAGATCTTCAAAATGTCATTTTTATTTTTTTTTTTTTGGACATAAATCTATTTATTTATTTAGGTACTAGAGATTGAACCTAGGGCTTTCACACCAAGCTAAATCCCCAAGCCAGTCCTTTTTTTTTTTTTTTTTTTTTTTTTTTATGTTTGAGGAAGGTTCTCACTAAGTTTCTAAATTGCCGAAGCTGGGCACAAACTTGATTTCCTCCCAGAGTTTTGGGATTAGAGGCCTGTACCACCAGGCCTTGCTCAATTTTTTCAGTTTTATTTTATTTTATTTTTATTTTTTTCTTTCACTCTGTAGCCTAGGCTTGAACTCATGGCGATCCTGAGGCCTCAGCCTCTGAGGTGCTGGGACTGCGGTCATGCACCACCACACCCAGTTTGTGTGGTGCTGGGCAAAATTGAACTCAAGGTCCTGTGTTTGCCTTTCGCTGTGCTATTTCTTCAGCCCCTTCAAATATTTTAAGGGTGAATCTTCTTCCCTCACCAGAATGAGCGTGGATGAAAATTTCACCCTTTCATACCTGGAGCATCATGGCTGCTCCCTCAGAGCCATTTGCAGTCTTCTCTGCTGAAGCTAATTCACCATACACCTTCTCTCACACATCTTCCTAATTTGTCTGCCTGAGCTTTCCCTAAAGGACAACTGAATATATGTGCTTATCACAGTGCTGTACCTAAAATAATTATTTAATGTGCCTGATCCTTGCACTTCTTTTTTCAAATGTGACTTAAATGGCCTCCATCACATACAAAGTAGCTTTCCTGGTAACTTGGCTTTTTCTTGCACAAGGCATATTCAGTTCATCGTGATGCCTCTGCTTGTGCCGACTCTCCCTTCTGGGGCCCCTTGCCCTCAAATCTGGCGTTCTGGGAAGAGTCTAACTTTTGCTGTGAACTCTTTCTCAACCGTCACAGCTGAAGTGTCGTTTTATTTCCATAAACACTTTATATATTTTTGGATCACAGACACTCAAATTCATGGATGCAAATGAGTTTTGTATGTGCAACTCCCAGTGTCTGGAACATCTTCCTGCGTTTCTCTATCTATAGAGGGAATTTTTTTCTTTTTTCCTTTGAGTTAAGAGGAAACATTTTTGGCTATTGGGAGCCCTCAGTAGCCCATTTGCCTCGTTTACTGGTCTATTTCTTCTGCAAACCTCAGAGTCTGGTGTATGCACATTGTCACGTTTCTTCATTTATTTCTCTTATGATGATTATTTCATTGTGATCAGATTCTTAGCTAGTTTTTCTTGTGCCCTCCTAGAAAGCTGGGTCCTTATTTCTTGTTCATCTTTGTGTTCTCAGCTCTAGTGGGCTTCTTAACGCATAGGAAATGTGTCATAAATACATATCAGATAAAGGAAAAGGGTGGGATGGAGGGATACAGGGAGGGAGGGTGAAAAGGACAAATTAGTAAGTGTAAGGACAGAAATATCAACTATTTATTCAGGGAAGTTGGAGACCTCTTGGAATAAAAGCACCTGGAAGAAAATGAAGGGCCGGGAGCTAAGACAGCCTTGCTCTGGCTACCAGCCACTGTCCTTCAGGGCTCCTGTTGCTGTCCACATCCACTTCCCATCTGCACAACTTTCAATTTCCATCTTGATGAGAGCTTGTTTGTTGCAAAAGCTGATGAATTCAACTTGGTTTTCTGCCACTTTTGTATTGTTTAACAATCCGTTCTTTTGCCTAAACTTGTAAAAATATGTACAACGTTCGTTTTTATTTACTCTTTGACCCAGTGGGCGTTTTGAATTTATATTTCATTATTATATTATATTTCATTATTATATTAGGAAATCCACAGCTCTGTTTCTAGATATCATTGGCCCTTTCTTTGTCATGCTCTCGTTCTCCCTCTACAGCTAGGAGACTTTCCTGGAAATATCCGCAGCCTGAACACCCAGTAACTTCGGTTCCAGAAGAAGGAAAAAGTTGGGTTAAGTCACCCAACCCCAAACCACAGGGCTAGAATGCAGTGGCAGTGAAATGTACTAATTTATCTTATTTTACATAATTAGAGTTAGGGGCTATTGAACACAGAATGCAAATGTATGCTAAATATGCAAATCAGACACATTTCCCAGATTTGGGAGAAGGGGAAAATGTGGTAGCCTTATGTTAGATGGTTCTCTCTTATCTGTGAACACAACTTTTCAGCACTACAAATGCAAGCAACTGTGCTGTCACAGTTGGGGCTGCTAATTTGAAAATCCAGTTTAGGCTGATTTGAAAAGACAACAACAGTTTTGCAATCATCGGTACATCCTTTATGATAAAGCTGGTCATGCCATTTCTTGTTCTCTGAAGACAGCCTTTTTTATTATTACTATTATATGAAGCCTGGCCCTTAAAGTGTGGAGTGCCCACTGGGCAGGATTGCGGCAGTCAGTCATCCTGATCACCACATCACAGAGGCTTACCCTTGCTTAGATGAGCACCCGGCTACAGGGAGGGCAGTCGGCAAGCAGCCTCCAGCTGCCGCCTCCTTTAGCATCCTGCAGTGGCAGCGGTGCCGCCCACTTTGTGGATTCATGGCCCCTGTCCCAGGGAAGCCCGTTAATGACGAAACAAGGTGAAGGTGTCAAGCTCAAGCTGTTGTGCCTCTTGATGAGGCCGCTGCAGTGAGCTCTTTCCCTCCAGAGCCTCTGCCAGGGGCCCAGAGTGTGCTGGCTGACTTTGTTTCCTACCCAGAGGTCCTTTCTGTTGCCATTCTCAGGTGCAGATTCCTTAAAACACCTTGAACCCAATTCAGTATCTACTTCCAGGAGCTGACACAGTGACACGGCTCCTCATTTTCTGATCCCTAGTCCCATTTTAGGTCATTTCCTGCAGAGCTAGACATCCCATGCTCACTCAGTTGTACATAGGTTGAGTAAATAACTGCCCGGGACTTCATCCTGAACAAAGTACAAATGGCGGCTTTTGCTGCCACCATGCCAGGCACGCAAAGACAACTGCTCAGAGCTCCTTGCAAAGTGTCACAGGAACTGATGTAACAGCCGGAAGGTCGGACGCAGAACACCAATACTTTTAGTCTCGTACTCCACTCTGCTATTATTCTGGCTCCAAGTGTCAGGAAGCTGGAATGGATGGGGAAAGTGGAGTGGTGTCTTCAGGTTAAAGCAATATCAAATTCCACTTCAGAGGTTGGGGAGGCAACCCTGGATCGGGAGCAGTTTCAAATTGCTATCTGGACTTAGTCAAGGAAATTATGTACAATTACTTGAAATTGGTATGCATCGTTATTATAAGGAGTAGAATAATATGACCATTCTGCCAGTAATTTGGTTAGTAATTTGGTAGTAATCTCTAGTAATTACTGTAAATGCTAACCAGTTCATTTCCCAAATCACATTTTCTTTTGTGTGTTCACTTTATTCCATATATTTTAATTGACTTTTTTTTTTTTTTTTTTGTAAAATGTGCAAACAATGTTTTACATTCCTTGGCCTTACATAGGACTGAGACAGAGTAGGCAAGCCTGTCTTCCGGATTTTGTTTTAAGCATTTCTATAGTTGCTGCCTAACCAAATTAATCCCTGTGTGTCTCCATTATTTTTATAATCAAATAGGAGGATTTTTTTTGGGGAACGTTGAGTATCTCATGGTGTTATAATGAGGAAAACAAGACACCAAGTTAATCAAAAGATACGGCCTACTGGGTTTGCAATCCAGAAGAGACATGGAGGCTAGGCCACACTTAGGTTGCAAGGGTTTCAGCACTAGAGTCAGTCAAGGGAGAATCTGGATGTGGCTTCTGTGACAAACACATCCTAGTGTGCAGATTTCAATTATCTCACTTCATTTTCTTGTGACTTTACAAATCGGTCAGAAAAAGCACAAGGAGCTAGAAAAGAGAAGTTAAAAACAATAGAATGGCGAAGGGTATGTGAAATAGTCACTGCAACAATTTGAAAGTGAGTAGAGTGAGGACAGGTGGCAGGTGCTTAGAGTCTGTGACGCAGTGCAGCTAGATCACAGTGCTACTGGCTGGGGAAGGGCTTTTCTGCAGAGAAGAAAAGGTGGCTGGATGTCTCTGAAATACCACTTTCTCTTCCATGAAATGGAATGAGAAATACTTCAAATGCCCAAGTTACCATAAAAAAGTTCAGTGTGTATTTGTGTGTGCTTGTTTTCCCAAAATGGCCCATGTGTAAAAGTGGCTCTTAGAATGCATCTCACTGCTGTCACAAGTACAGTTAGAAGCAGCGGCTGCTCATCATCCCCACGCCAACCTTCGGGCTCCTTCTTGGTGCACTTCCTGCGGCTACCTGAGACCTGGGAGTTGCTTTACGGCTCCTCAGTATGGCCGTTCTGGTGGCTGTTTGCTGTAACTTCACACTGAAATTTGTTATTCTTACCCACCGTATTTTTATCACAAATGTGTCATTCTGGGAGAAGCTCACTTTCCCACTATCTTCCCATTTTAATTCTTGCAAAATATAATTTGGTTCATGGGCTGCTACTAATAACTTGTAAAGTCTGACTTCTATTTTAAATCTTCTATTGTAATAATGCCTCATCTTGTTTTTTGAAGTGGACAGAAGCTGGGATGCTCCTTGCCTCCTTAAATTGCATATTTCTAGCAGCTTCGAGGTAGAAAAGGTCAGCTTGACTTTTAGCTCATGCCTTCAGCCCAGGCACCCTCTGACTTTTGACTCCTCCTGGCCTTTGTCGTATGGGTTGTACACTTTCCAAACATCTATCACCAATGTTTTTATATCATTGATACATATAGGACATGTAACACACATGCAAAATACTTTGCATGTCTCTCTCATCTGGGTGCCGAGCACAATGTTATTCATATGGTACCCACTCCATAGGAGTTACATGCAATTAAGTATTTTTTATTCTGCACAGCATTAGACTTTTGGCTCCGAGGAGAAGAGCGGACTTATATTAATTTCACTCATATGAGCTTTTTACCACTGAGCCAATTGAAGTGGGTTGTGTTAAAAAATGTTATTCTGATACCTCTTGTCACCCACATTCAGCAATAATTTCAGCCCAGCGTGCAGGCCACTCAATTCACCTCTGAGCCTTCGATGAGCTCACTTTTTAACCACAGTATGCAAAATGGAATGTGAAGCACGCAATGCACAGATCCTTGAATTTTAATCACAATATGCTGTTCTTGTCATAATATCACAGAGGATGCTTATACCTTCCAGATCTGAAAATTTCCTCATTGCCTGTGCATCCAGGGAAGATCTCTCTTGCCTCTCCTTCCTCTTTTTCTTTCTCTCTCCAGGTACATAATTGGTAGATGAGTTATAGTTTATATCTGTATTATCTGTATTTACCTGTGAGAGAACTATTAGTTTTTTTACATATGTTTCTTTATTAACTATGAATATATGTGTATCTGTACATATGTGTCTATGGATAGCTATACATATGAACATAAATATACCTACAGAGTGAGGCATGGTAAAGAAGTAACAAAGGCTTAATTCCCAAGATCTGTCTTGGAGATGCAGAGACCCAGGAGAGCCAGCGGTATGAGTTCAGGTCTCTGTCAGAAGGCAGGGGAAGACAAATTTCATAGCTTGAAAACAGACACAGAGAAAATAAATACTGTATTCTGCAGGCTTTTTATTTTATTCAGGTTTTCATGGGTTGCGTGATTTTTGCTCAAGTTAGTGGGGGCAGCCTTCTTTATTTCAATCTAGTCATGCAACCATGAATCTCATCGATCAACACCCTCGTAGCATGATGTTTACGCATCTGCCTCATCACCTGTGTTCTGTTGAATTGACACGTAAAATGTACCATTACAACAGCTGTCATTGGAGAATGACCTCCAGGCTACCAAAATATCCCATTGAAATAGTTCATACGTGAATGTCAGAATTCATGTTTGTTCATGTTTGTTCCTGTCAGTGAACAATAAAATGAGATGTAAGTAATTGGAAATAGGCTTTTTCAGGTGATGTGTCTGTGACACGAAGCTACCCTTGGTAATTTATATTGCTGTAGTTGCTAGTGTTTAGGTCTTCAATGAGCTTAAGGAGAAGCTGCTTTCACAATAAAGACTGGACCAGGAGGCAAGAATGGGATAGGATAGCGCATGCACGCAGGTCCCGGCAGAAGCCCTGGGGGTGAACTGATCGCATCCCCGGTGTGGCCAGCATCACACAGGGTGGCGTTGACAAGCCGCAGCTGCTAACATCTCACATCGCACCTGCTAAGACTCCGAGCACAGGTTCATAAAGCAAGCAGCACAACCGTGGCTGCCCTTCTCTGCCAATACAGAAGGAGCCAGAGAGAACTCCGGAGGCTAGCACAGTTAACTGGTCAGAGGCTGGGGTGCCCAGTGCTGCCTGCCGCACTACTAAGTTCATTACGTGATATCATGATTTAATTTCTGATAACTTTAGGGTTTCATATTTTCTTTTACCCTCGTTCACGTGAAGATTGCTTCGCCATTTAAGACAGCCCCATTTGCAGTGAGTTCTCTCTGTTCTAAGCAATTCTTTTTCCCTCTTCTCTTTTTGCTGGCCAGTTTAGTTCCTGGCAGGGACTGCCATCAAAAATGCTGACCATGAATTCCAGGACTGAGCGGTTCAAACTGCCTCTGCAGGTTGAAAAGACAGATCTCACAGGTTGCACATCTGTCTCTGAGGAATGTGGCTGCTGCTCCTCACACGCTGGGGCATATATCACATTTAAAAGGCTCGCACTGCCTCTTGGCATGCTGAGAATTGCCTGGGCGGGTGCGCCAGCTCCCCTCACCTGGGATCAGCATCAAATTCCCAGGCAAAGTGCTTGCATCTTTTCTCCGAAGACGACAACCACTGCCAGTCTTCTTTGCTTATTTCAAATCAGCCCCTGAAGAAAATTAAACATTGGTTTGTTTCACTTCCTCCAACAGCTTGTGCTTACCCACCTTCTCCTTACCTCTACCTGTCTGCAAGAAGAAAACACCACATCTTCCCACACAAAAAATCCTGATTGGCGGTGCAGATGCCCGCCCTTCATGAAGCAGTTGAGTTCTGCTCCCTTGGAAGGAACCAGGCTTGTTTATCCTCTTTTAATCTTCAAGCTCCAGATCCCCTTCTGGACCGGGTGAGATAAATCTGGGGTACTAGCTCATTCCTGGCCCTTCCAAATTCCCTACTGTCGGCACATTTATACTAGATATTGATTTCTGTTTAATAGAATAAGCCAGGAAAAATCACGCTCTTTGTTGGCTATCAAAGGATAAACCAGAAAAGCCATTAAGAAGAACTGCAGCGTGAGAGTGATTAATGGGACTTGAGGTGCTGTCCACTGACTATTTCCAGATAATGTCTTTGAGAGATTCCATTGCTTCTGGCTGCAGTTCAGAGCTATTTATTTGCAAGGTGAAATTCTGAGTAATGATGTTTCCGTAGCCTGACTGACAACATTAAAGAGACGGAACGAAATGGTCCTGAACTCAGATGGCAGAGGGCTTGCTGGGAAGGGGTGGTAGGATACTTTAGAAGCTGAGCTTTGAAAGAAAACATGTCTGCCCTCAAGATGCCCACCTTCTGTGAGCCACGAGGATCCTCTCCATAAGGACCTGCTGGGCTTACAGTTTATAGGAAAGAAGTGACTATCAACAACTATCGATAACTGACTTCTGTGAAACCAGTGGGGAAATTTTTGTATCTTGCATTGAACTTAGTTTGGAGTCCAGCAGCAGTAAGAAAGTTTAAAATCATTCCTTAGTAAACCCGTAAGAGAGGTGGTTTGCATTTCTCTTTTAAATTTGATAGAGTCTTATGCAAAGTATGTCAAACTCTTTGTAATTTTTTAAATTGCATTTGTTAGAATAGTTCCAATATATGTTCCTGAGTGCACTTTTTCACACCTAGTTCATAGCTGGGCTGCAGTAAGGTGGTTAAGATGATTCTAGGGTGTTTGGTACTGAGATTTTATGATATATCATGCCCCCGGAGGGTCACTTTGATAAATGATGATACTACCTAAAAGAGTTTCTGCAAGAAAAGAAGTCTTTAATAAATACTAATAAGACAAGTAAAAAATGAATGGATGGATGGGTGAGTAGATGAAACTAATTTCTTGTGCATTGATAATATTGTATAAATCAGTGATTTGTCTGAAGATTGGAAGTTCTGAAATTATTCCTCTTGTGCACAAGAGAAAACTAAGGCTTAGAACTGACTTGATCAAGGTGAAAAACAGAATTTAAATGAGAGGCTTTTTCAATCTAGCAAAAGAAAGGTGGGCTCAATCTTACATAGCTCTTGAGTGGCGCATGGGTAGATTGAATTTTCCAAATACTATGAAGCAAATATAATCTAATTTTGCAAAAATGGAAAGTTTCATGAGTTTCAAAGTGCATATTCTCTTTTATTCGAGTATATTCAAATAGAATAGCTGACATGCTTAAAAGTTTATGTGAACTGTCTCTCAGAGAATCTCAAACCCCCATTAAGATATGAGACTGCTCCTTAAATATTTTACTTGGGCAGATACTTACCTTAAATAATTTCTAGGGGTTGATTGGAAGGAAGTCGGTTCTGTGTTGATTTATAAAGTTCTTTTATTTTTTAAATCAACTTTTGTATATTCTTTGGCTCACTGTCCAAGTGAACCCATTACTGCTCCGCAGAGCTCTGCTAACCCCTGTCCTGAAAACCGCTTCAAGGCAGCCCCTTTAAGGCCTCCTTCTTTCAATTCCCTGTTGCCTAACTGCAGCCCATCTCTGGGTGGTTTTACCTGTCTGTTACCTTTCTACTTTGTTTCCTCCAAAGTCTGGGGTCCAAGTACATCTTCCAAAGAAAATGGTTTGTCCATTAGGAAAATTAAAGAAGGGAGAGAGAGAAAAAAGAGAGAGGATCTCCCTCATTATGCCGCGGGTCACTTCAATGTTTGTTCTGTCTCAGCCCTGCTACAGGAAACTTCAGAGTATCAGCAATGCCCTCTGCCAGCGAGGATCCAGGTAGATCTTCCTTCAGCTGAGCCAGGCTCTGATATTTTATCACTGAAAATAATAGCGATAATAATAGCAATCGTGAAAATACCAGCCCCCATTTTGATTGGTAAAATGTCATGAGGCAAAAAAAAAAGGCTGTAATTCAGTACAGTCATTAAATACAGATAGAGACTCGGGTGGGAGGACTGTCCCGAGAGCACATGGCCTCTCTCAATGGAGAACGACCAGAAACTTATTCCTGGGCTGGAGTGAAAGCAGTTGTCTGATCCAGTGGGACAGAATAATTAGTTATTTCTTCAGCTACCGATTTTTAAACACCACAGGGCCAAAGACGAAAGGTGAATTTGTTACAGTGCAGCAGTGTGTTTTAAGCAAATACACACAACAAAGTTACCGGTGTTTCAATTGCATTTTAATCCCTCTAACATTTTCGCCTTTTACTTTTTGTTGTTTTTACTTGTCATGGTCACTGTTCATCTCTTCACATTTCTTTGTTACCGTTCAATGGCTTTGTCTTTGTTTTTCCTACCATGTCCTTTCCTCCCTACAACTGCATGCCTCCATCCTTATGTTAATGCCTGACTTTTCTTCTGCGGTCACTCTCCCTGCCCTGTCTTTACCTTCCTTCTTCCCCTCCATGGTCTTCCCCTCTCCTCTCTTCTGCTTAGGTCGTCTTGCTATCAGATGTTTCCCTTCCCTTCCCTCCGCACACACCCTTCTATTCCCCATTGTGTGAAAAGGATGCTTTGTCCCTCTGATTGGGATCCTCCCAGGTAAAAAGGTGAAACTGTGATCCACTAAACACCCCTTGCTGAAGGTGTGCCTAAAGGGCAGGAAGTACTGGAAGCCCAGTCTGTAGTGCCAGTAGCATCTCTTGAACTTTGAAGCTAAAATGGTTTCTTGGAAGAAAACAAATCACTTAACCTGGGTTTAGTCTAGCTTTATCTATAAAACAAAACAAGAACAACAAAGCAAAAACAAAAACCCAGGACTTACATTTATTGGGGTGGTTCATTTAGTTCCTGTGTTAGTCACAATCTAAGAAAAGTAGTTAAGATAATATTCTAATGTGTACATTTAGTTTCTGTGTACAGGAGAAGAAAAGCAAGAATTAGAACCAGGAAGTGGTTAGAGTGGTATATTTGTGAAATTCATGCCAGTATGCAAAGTGACCATGGGCTTTGTTAGTGGAGGTATGATAATAACTCCCGTAAGAGACGTGGCTTCTTTATTGACTGGACAAAAACGCAAGCCTGAAGATTGGCCTGGGCTTCTCTAGGACCGTGAGGCTGAAGTTAGAATGTGGGATCCCTCCACACTGCAGGCCTTAGTTTTGAGGAAAGCGGGTAGAGCTTGCATTTCTTTTCAGGGTGCTGTGTGCCTGTGTTCCTGGCCTTTTTGCTCCTGGCTGTGGGAATTCCCACATAAGGAAGCTCTTACTGGAATGGAGAAGTCTCCTTACTAAGATGTAACTGCTGATATTGAGAGGGTGCCAGGGAGCAGGCGACACGGAAACAGGAGGAAAGGGCTGGTTTGGATGGAAGCAAACCAGGGCTGCAGAGCCCTCCTCCTAGGTTCCTTTGTCTGAGCATTCATCATCTTGCAGATTGGAAGTCACCACCTAAGAAAAGTAGTTAAAATAATGCTCTAATGTCAGACACACCAGGGATATCTAATCTTTTATTAGATTGGGACAGATTAGGCTTCTTCCTCTAAATAGAAAAGGAAAGGACACAGTGCCTGCCTGGAGGTTTGGTTGTAGGGTTGAGTGATAGCAACATTAACCTATCCCCTGGGCCCTGGTAGAGTGAGGCACTGTCTTCACCTGTACACCTCTGCGAGGGACAACTCTGCACATGGCACAGCCATTAGACCAATAATTAATATAAAAATATGCTGGATCAGAAGCAGCCATTGCAGCTGGTCTGTTAAAAAACAGTCATGATCAGGAGTGGATTTAGTATCTGAGGCAGAATGTTTAGAAAAAACAATTTCTATCTTAAGATGCATTTAGCATGCATCTTTTCGTATTCTGTGGAATATTTTTAAAGACAAAGAAACTGTCTTCTTTTCTTCATCTTTTCATCAAATGATTTTCAGCACAAACTACACACCAGGGAATGTTCTAGGAACCCAGAGGTAGATAGCAGACAACCCCATGAAATTGTGCCCTTGAAGGAAACAGATAATTTCAAATGGTATTGCATATTAGCAAGTAAATGTTGCAACAAGGAAGTGGAACAATGAAAGGTGGCTAGGTAGTTCTGGAAAGATGAAGGTGGTATTTCCAATGGATGGGATTGAATTTGGGAATCCCAGAAAAGTCAGCCGGAAACAAATTAGTCAATCCGAGAAGGAAGTATTGTTTCATGATAGGGCAGTAAAGCAAAGTGTTCATGAGAAGACTGTGGAGTGAGGGGGCAGGAGCCCCAAGTTCCTGGTGTGTACTTCCACTGACTGAAATGAACAGGCAAGTAAATGATAATAGTTTTTTTAATGAAATTATTTTAATTGACAAGTACAAATTGTGCATATATATATATATATATATATATATATATATATATATATATATATAATGCCATATGTTATTTTGAAATGTGTATATATTATTGAATGGCAAAATCAAGCAGACTCACACTTGCTTTGCCTTAGACTGCTAGTGTGTGTGTGTGTGTGTGTGTGTGTGTGTGTGTGGTAAGAACACTTAAAATCTAATCTCAGCAGTTTTCAAGAACACAATACATTGTTATTAACCACAGTCAGCATGTTGCACAATAGATCCTTGAGTTTATTGTCCTGTCTTAACTGAAATTTTGTGTCCTTTGGCCAGTATCTCTCCACCCACCCGCGACCCTCCAGTTCCTAGTAACCTCCGTTCACCTCTGTTCCTGTGTGTGCAACTTCTTTAGACTCTGTGCACAAGTGAGTTAGTGTACTGCTTGTCTCTTGTGCTTGGCATGTTTCACTTGGCCTGACATATCCCAGGCTCGTGCAGTTTACTCCACAGTATGGATTTTCCTCCTTTTTCTGGTTTAAGAGTGCTCTGTTGCTAGCTGTGTCACATTGTGTTTATCCACTGAGGCCCGCACCATTGGGCACTCAGGCTGCTTCTCCAGCTCATCTATTCTCATCAGCATGGCAGTGAGCATGGGATGGGTGTTTCTCCAACATACAGGTATCATCTTCAGATGTGTACGCAGTGGTGCAACTTCTGGATCAGATAGTAGCTCTACAGTTGGTCTTTGAGGACTCTCCGTACCGTTCTCCAGAGCGGTTGTATTATTTTGTCTCTCCGCAAACAGTGTGCAAGGGTTTCCTGATCCCTACATTCTGGACAACTCTTGCTATATACTGACTTGTTGGTAACAGCCATTCTGACATGGGAGTAAAAGAGATAGGAATTATTGGCTCGACTTTATGGCCATTTAGTACTGTGGCAGCACTGAGTGCAATTTTGTGTTTTCCAGAAAGAACATGCGTAGGTTAGCCCTCTGGGTTTGAGCAGGATAGTTAAGTTCTTCTAATATTGGTTTCCCTCCTCCTCACCAGCACTGGAGACTGAGCCAGAGTGGTTGCATTGCGATACATACCCAGCCTTTTAAAATTTTATTTTAATTTCATTTTATTTTACTTTAAGACAGCCTTTTGCTACATTATTAAGTTGCCCAGGCTGACTTAGAACTTGGAATTCTCCTGACTCGGCCTCCTAGCGTGAGGATTGTAGGCATGTCAGCTTTCAGCTAACTGTATGTAGTTACTGAAATGGTGCGATGTCACTGATGAATCTAACAGTGAAAGATTATAGGAGACAGACTGTCAGTATTACCACTTGTCCTGATCAGCATAGACTATAGTAATAGGGATGATTTTCTACACAGATTCAAATACATAATGTTTGATTGTTTTTCTCAAAAGTGTATCATTACCTTTGTAGTTCTTCCTAAAGGAGTGTGGGAAGCAGCATCTGTCTGCTCTCAGACCGGCTGGGGCAGCCTAATTTGCTTTTGAATCTGGAAGCGTCAGCTAGTGCATGTGCACTGAGGCCTACTCTAGGCCAAGTGTGCTTGGGACACATCAAGAGATGTGCGCAATTAGCTAAAGTGCTCTGTCTTTCAAGCACTAGTTGAGGAAACAGGGTTCATAATAGGATGGTTGTCAATGCGAGCAGTAGACCGTATCAAGTAAGGAATACAGATGATGCTATGGAATTTCTTTTCTTTCTCATTATGGAGGTAGTTCCAAGCTCAAATTACTAAATTGAATTTAAACAAGACAGACCCATTGCCCCATCACCCCCCTTTCTTTTATCACTTCTAGGTCTTTCCTTTTGGGTTGTGGGTATTTTGATATTCAGATACACATATGTTCACGCATGAACCCTCCTTCTGTCCAAAGATGAGGAGAGCTCCTTCTACTTACACTGTTGTGTAGGTCAGACACTCCCTCCAGACCCTCTTCCTCTTCCCTTCCCCTGGGGGAAGGGTGTCCTCTCTTTACTCTTGGGGGTGTCGCCTGGACGGGACCTCTGTGTTCATTTGCCTCTCTGGCAGCTTTGGGCCAGATCCTGGGCCTTCCTTTGTGCTATAGCAGGCATGATATAGAAGGAAGAAAACATTTGTGAACACCTCTCTATTCACTGTGCTAAACCCTATGGAGTGAAAAAGGGCAAGGTGTCCCCTGTCCCCTATTTTGTCCTCTTGGCTCCTGCTCAGAGCTCCAACTAACTGTGACCCCGATGACCACTCTTCTCCAGGTGACCATGGAGTGACGCTGCCCCCCAGCCCCCGCCTTTTGGATAGCTCCACTCTGACTTGTGTGTCCTCTCCAAATGACTCATGTGCACATGTGTGTGTGTGTGTGTGTGTGCGCACACACACACACACACACACACACACACACACACACACAGAGTATACATGTGAACATATACACCTTGCCCCCAAAGCCCAAATCATTTGTAAAACCAGGGCAACCCAAAGCCACAACAGGATCATAAATCTGTTCTTACCGGTAGCATCATTTGGCTTAATGACCCTGAGCAGGTTGTACCCAGGACCAGCTATTGTAACTCCTTTCTGATCTCTGGGCTTTCGTGCCACAGTCCTGGGTCCTGAGGTGAATGATGGCCTCTTGAGGGTATTCTTCAAGAGGAAGTCCACAAAAAGTTTTACTTCCCTCAAGCCAGAACAAACTTTTAAGCTAGGCTTTCCACTTCTCTAAGACTACATTCTTTTCCTTCTCGGGACCTAATAAAGGGGATGAAGGGAGCTTTATTACATTATTTAGAAATTGTATGCATTGGTTGCTAGGGAAGTTGAGTAGCTGATCTAAAATCAAGTGGGGCGTCCATGTCAGACACTGCTTAGGTTCCAAATCATTCAATAACTCAGTTAGGTTTTAGTTTTTTAAGTAAAATTAGTGCACTTCCTGACCCCAAGGATATATAATGGGTCTTTATTATATCTATCTATCTAAATAGATAGATATATATGTTTAAAATCACAGTATCAGAAAAAAAAATCAATTTAAAAACGAAGCATGGTTTCATGGGCTAAAATGCCCCGCCATCAGTTCTCTTCTTGTCCTCATTGCCCACTGGTTAAAAATTGAAAATGGTACCTGTTGATGTTTTGGTGCCTCCATTTCTGATAAAATAGAGATACCTCCTTATTTCCCCCAGGAGCACACAGGCTTAATAATTTAGCGCTAGCAAAGTGCTTTGTGCTCTCGGAGCACCTCTCACTAGGAAACATCAAAGGACTGCTGTGTCCATTATTAATAAAAAAGAGTCGCCCGAACATGGGGCCTGTGGACAGCTTTGCCACTCCTCTGTGTGCAGATTGAGTGCCATTTTCTATGGCCTTCTTCACTCTGCTGGCCAACTACCTGCTCTTTTGCCTAGGTATACCACGACTTGGGACCTCTCCACTGCCTCTCATCTGGGCATCGCTAGAGGTTTTGTTAGCGCTGTCATATCACACATCCTTACACAGAAGAGAAGTGTCACAAGGACCATTATGCTTAGCAGAGAAGAGGGTGAAGAAATCAGAGCAATGGACAGTTACAGGAAAGAGGCTGAGCCAGGCAACACTGACTGGGTCTCATTCCTGCCCCAGAAATGAATAACCCCTCTGTGGCTCAGCCGGCTGCTCCATCCTCCCCTCTTGAATGCCCAGTCTGAAATGTGAGAAAATTGCAGTGAATTCCCTCGCATGCTCTATTTTCAGTGACTCCCATAAAGAAATCAATTAAATGTGTCTGACAGGCGACTTCTCCTGAAGCTCTGCTGGCAGAGGGTGTGACTTTATATCATCTTCCACAGCACAAAACAAAACAACCATTTCATTTCATCCTCAGTGAAAGTAACTTCTCTTTATCTTGGTGAGGCTCCCACCCTGGCTAATCTGCAGTCACCAGTCGCCAGCCTTTGTTCTCAGCACTGGCTTCCTGTTGCATCCTAGTGCTTGAGACTCCGAGTCTGTGACAGAGGAGGCATCAAGTCATTTTAATGAATTGAGTTCTCCTCCAGCACAGCATTCCCCAACCCCAGTCCATTTCCATAACCATCAAAATGTTGGGTGCAAAATAAAACTAGTTGCAGCGTGGCACTGTGTGCAAGGCAGTTCAGGTTATTACTGAATTACGGGGCTGGAAAGATTTCCAAAGATCATTTTGCTTATCCTTAACTTTTTGAGATTATCTTCTCATTGAGCCAAAATTCTCAATGATTACAACAGAGTTCTTCAATCACAAATTATCACAGCAAATGGAAGTGCGGGCCATGTGGCAGGTGGTGTGGTGAAGCATTAGCACCCGGGCTTGTGTCTCTCAGTGCCACCCTTTCGGCTACTGCTCACACCTTTAGAAGCTGGTCAGTGAATAGGAATGGGCAGTGGCCTCGTGTGGAGAGAGGGCAGGGGTTTGAGGCCAGGTGCAGACCTGAAGCAAATTATTTGAAGTGTCTGAACCTTAATTTACATGCTCATCTCTGAATCAAGATTGAGGCCTGACTCTGTGTGCCATGTAGTGTGGAAACAAGGGCTAGCCTCAAACACATGGTAATTCTCCTGGCTCAGCCTCTCCAATGCTTGCATCCCAGATGTGCGTCACCAGCTGTGCGGTACTGAGGACTCGGACCTCATGCTTCTAGAGAAGTGTGCTAACCACTGTGCTATTCCTCCAGCCCAGAAGAATGGCCTCAGAGAGGGTAATTAAAGTCCTCTGTATGTTCTAAAATATTACACAAATATTCATGATTATTTATATCATTAGTCAAAGCTAATTTTAATCACAAAGGAAAATCCACAGTTAAATATATATATATCACACCGAAAACACAATACAGAAAATCCGCGTTTCCCAATCCACAGTTATTCCTTGTCTATGGTGGTGTCTCCCTCCTTTGGGTGAAACTTGAGGTGAAAAAAGTGAAAAATTTGCAAGACTAAGACCTGTACAGGACCCACTGGGATTCTTTCCTTGGTGCAGTGTTTCAGAAGAGGCCCTGCTAACAATGGCCCTGGAAAACAATGCAGAGTTGTTTCTTGCAGTGCCCTATGATCAGAAGTGGCATTTGGTGATTTAGGGGTGAATTTTACCATGTCCCTTGTGGTTTTGCAGAACCCCCAGCTTCACGAGGAATGTACCTGAACAAATGACTTAACCCTTTTCTGCCTCGGGTTCTTCATGAATAAAACGAGTCACATAACCTTCTGTACCTTGACCACTTGATGTAGGAACCAGAAGCAATTCTGCATGCAAGGAAGTGGAAGTGTTCACCATAATTTAAGGTCTCATTAAGCTGGATTCATGCTTTCTGCGTGCTGTCATTTTTAGGCCATTTTTTCTTCCTCAGGGGCAAGTAGATGGATGTCTGTGGCTGGGATAAGAGTGCTCCAAGGAGATGGAATTTCACAGACTAACAGGATGAAGTGAAGTTTCTAAAAACATGTCAGCTGACCACCAGGAATAAACAGATTCCTGGCAGTCACCATTATTAGATCGTGGAATTGCCTTTCTCAGGAAGTGGTAGAAACATTTACTGCTCAAGTGGATAAAGCGTTCTCGGGGGCCAGATGACCCACCATTTCCTTCTACATTATCTATGAGGTTTTTCTAATAATAAGAAAACCACCGAAATTGGCTACTGAGCTAATAATCACCCACGTATAGGGTTGGACCTGACTTGTAATCTCTGCTGGCTATGTCCAGAGATAATTACTGTCCATTTGGCCTTGGTCACTGAGACCCCTCCAGTCTGCATACTGCTACGTCCACCTCTACAGAGGGCCATGTTAGCATCTACCCTGGCATCACAGGCATTTGACAACAGCACAGGTTTTCTAAACAGTAAGCTGACTTCAGGCAGCTGCAGAAATGCCAGGAACACGATCTGCTGTTTAGATGCTAATGCTGGGATGTGGAAGTGATGGTAGCTGACCAAGGACTGTATTTCCTCTCCTGCGCTGAGCCTACATTTCAGCTTCTCCTCTTTGTCCAATTCTAGTAAACATTTTTCATGGACTTTTTATAGTGTTTGCAGAAATGCCTTCTAAGCAGAAATAGAAAAATACACTTTCTTCTTTGTATGGTTTTCAAAAGATAGACCCTTTGAATTGAAAAATGCTTGTGGCAGAATGATGACCAAACCACATTTGATGGTTACAAATGTGTTATTTTCTTGTTATTAAATTCCAGTCCATAAGAAGAAATATGCATGTGCATGCACATATACATGTGTGCATACTTGATGTAAGTTTAGTCACATGTTGGCAAATGATGAACCACACATGTGATGGTGATTCTATACAGTTAAAATTTAGCTGAAAGACTCCTGTTGCCTGGTGCCATCACACCCATCACACGCCATAGCATAGCACGTAGCTGATGTGCTAGTGGCGACGCTATTGTGAGCAAGCCTACCGAGCTGCCGAGCTGCCAGTCATGCCAAAGGGTGGTGTGAGCAATTATGTCCAGAATATAATACTTGATAATGGTAATGAATAGCTATCTTACTGGTTTGTGTTTTTACTACTCTGTACTTTTTACTATTAGAGTATATTTTAATGTGTAAAAAGAATTATTGTCAAGTGGTAGCCTCTCAATTCACATTTTCACTGCCTTTTTTGTCACGTGATGCTCCTGTGCCATCTAGTTACATCCTGTGATGTTTGCCCAGGATGAAATTGCCTGATTGTGCATTCATCAGAATGAATTCTAGTCGTTAAGTGACTATGTGTGTATTTATGGGTGTATGTGTGCATGTGTGTGTATGTATCTTTTTAATGAATTCCGAGGCTAGGATCTGGAAGATGTTAGAAGGTCCTTTGAAAGTATTCCTTAAAAAGAAATACCGTCTTTAGATTCTATCCTTTACCTACCCACCTGCCCCCACCAAAAATCAAACCTCTTTTTCTCCGAATTACAAATACTAATATTTTAAAGAGGATTTTAAAGAAGAGTAGCCAAGCATGGTAGTGTACACCCGTAATTCCAGCATTCTGGGAGGCTGAGGCAAGAAGATTACTATTTTAGCCCCATCTAGGCTACTTATGGAGACTGTTTCTCAAGTAAAGCAATTTTTTAAAGGGAAGGAATATAGCTTAATGTGAATGCCCTGGATTCAATACCCAATACCACACACACACACACACACACACACACACACACACACACACACACACACACAGAGTGCTTCATCGTCTCAAAACCTAAAATTCTGACTCACACAACGGAGATACTGGTTCTTCCCGCCTTCCGTGGTGGCTGCTGCTGCAGTGTATTCTTCTCAGTCGGGGCTTCCAGGAGCTGAGCCCCTTCGCCCATGCTGGCAGTTTTGGCTTCCAGCTCAATGCCTGGCACACAGTAGTACATGGTGATTAATTGTTTCTTCAGGTAATAAGTTCTGATAGCATTTCTCAATATAGTGTTTAACTATTCTAGGAAAGAATTCCAAAGGGTGCTTTAATAGAAAAAGAATTTTTATGACCAATGGCTAATTTTCTAATGGGATCCTTTGTCTCTCAAGATTTTATGCCCTTCTTCTTTTTTTTTTTTTTGTCAGAGGTCATTTACCTGTCCTGTTTCAAGCCTGTAATTTCATTCAAATGTATTGAATTCCTACTTGCAATTTCTATCAAATGTTACTATTTATAGATGAGGTGTAGCAGAAGGTTTTCAGACTTGATCTTTGCTATGGCTTTGCGGTTAAATTGCTTTGATCCGCAACATCCAAAGCGCCACTCTTTTCCTTTATAGAGAGGGAGTATAGGTATTTTGCATTTATTTTGTACTTGAAGAAACTGAGGCTCAGAGGTTTTAAGTCATTTGACTGACTTTGCACAGTGTTTCGATGACAGGTTTGAACCTTGAACACATCATTTTGTGTGCAGATCCAGTTTGTTCCCACGGTGCCACAGTTGCTGTGAGAGACTTTGTGATTCCTTGAGGTGCTTTGCAAAATTTCTGCCTGGCTCTAAGCCTACCAGTGTCAGAGTGGCAGAGAACTTACTGCCTCTCGATGTCCTGCCATCTTGGGCTGCTCTGTCTCGCAGAGTTCTCTAGCTCATATTCTTTGAAGCTTTCAAGAAGCTGACTGATGCAGGCATGTTGTTGAGTACTTATTGGATGCCAGGCTCTTGCTTCTGTTTGTCAGTGAGTATAATCCAGATGTTGGGGTAACAGTGGTGTCAGGCTGCAAAATCCTTGGAGCTGTGCACACTGATAACAAGAGACTTGGAGTGGATAAGGGACCAAGCAAAGGGAGAGTGGAAGAAGGAAGGGAGCATGCAGGTACTAAGAGGAGCAAGTGGATCAGTGGAAGAATGGGGAAGCCGATCATGGGAAAATTGCATGTGTTTGGGACATGTGGTGACATGAAGGGACATGAAAAGGTGTGGAAGGGGTCATGTTAAGACATGATGAAATTTGATGCTATATAAGGGAGGCATGAGGACATCTGGAAAATATGAACAAAAATTGTGGAATGCATGAGTTAGTTCACAATTCTGCATTGATACAAGTGTACAACCACTTGAACAGGATATGTTCAGTAAAAAGATTTTGATCAAAAATAAATAGTGCTTAAAGTGTGAAAATAGCTCAAACTTCTTCATTAGTCAGGGTTATGCTGATTATTATTGTTGCTTAATGCAACAAAAGGAGTTGACCTTACTTCTAATTCTTCATTATTTTTATTACTTATTATATTATAGATTATTATTATTATTTTGGTACTGGTATTGAACCCAAGCTTTTTTCATTTATCTTGAGGCAGGGTCTCCTAACTAAGTCCCTAGGTTGTCCAGTTCAGGACTTGAGCAAGTAAGTGACTTGGGAGAAAACATTCTTGGGAGAATGTTTTGGTCATCTGTTGGATGTGGCCACCTGGGCTCTAAGGCCCTTTGCTCTGCCACAATGCCATCCTCCTGCCTTAGTTTCCAAAACTAATAGGATTATAAACATGTGTCATCATTCCTGGCAGAGTCAATCTTAATTCTATTTGCTATTTTCTGTGTTCAAACATTAGTTGTAACTCTGCACAAATTTCCCAAGATGTAGATCTAATTAAGCCTCCTCTGTTTCTGCTGGAGTCACCTGGTAGACCCATATCCTCACTCAGGTTTCTTGGAGCCATCCCAGGAGACCAGCCCATGTGCTCTGCAGCAAGCCTGAGCTTCTGGGGTCAACTCATCAACTGCCCCGCTGCCCGTTTCCTCTATCATCAAGTTGCTTTTGTGACCACAGCCACTCTCTGCATGTCATTGCCATGAAGTCAGCACCAACTGCATTCTGAATCCTCAGGATTCAGGGGAGGAAGATGGGAGAGACCTGCCTTTTGTTCGACGTGGCCACTTGGGCTCCAGGAACCTTTGCTCTACCTGAGTGCCATGTTTTCTCCCAAGTGACCTATTTGCTCAGTCCTCACTCTGCTCTCTCAACTCAAAGCCCTCGTATCAAGAAAGATGTGACACCCTCCGTGCCATACTCTTCATCTTTTCTCTTCATCCCTACTTTCAGCTGACTGCGTCTCTTTGCTCAGTGTCTTCCTAGGTATATGCATCTGTGAAACTGTATGTACTTTTGGCTGGCTGAGCTAGAGTGAGCTGAGTGGTTTAAGATTTCTGCTGCCAACGTGTAATTGGCAAGTAGAACTCCATGCAACCGAACCACGTGTGCGCAGGATCTGATACACTGTGACTCTCTTGTGGAGCGGATAATTGTTCCTGCCCCAACCTCAGCCTGACAACAGCAGTGCACACATTGTGCTCTGGGAGTCATCTTAAAAAATAGTAAAAGAAGTACTTTCTATAAAGAAAATATTTTCTTAATCTCCAAGAAATCTCTCAGTGCAACAATGCAAGATAACGTTTTGCATAAAGGGTTGACTTTAAGATGATTTATAATCTTCTTTTCTGAAAGAATAGCCTGGAAACTTTAGGTCAAGCTTGTGTGTAAGGATTTGAAATATTTTAATTCAAAAGGAAAAGCTTTAGGAAAGAGTTTAGCTGTCAGGAGCTGTGTGTGTGTGTGTGTGTGTGTGTGTGTGTGTGTGTGTGTGTGTTGCTCAGGGAAGGCCCCCATAGTCCAGGAGATGGGCCCCATTCAAATCTCATTAGCATGTTTTGAAGTTAAGGTACTGCGATGTCCAGTCCACTCTCTTATTTAGTTGTTAACATCCTACCTAAGACTCCCGAGTACACGGCAAGGGGAAGTGCCTTGAACTTAGCATGTGCTGAGTCCTGTGATTGCCCCAGCTAACATTTTGACATGGAAGAAGTCGTTGCACTTCACATACACCAAGTCCCTCTACACATAGAGGGGGGAATTTTTACGATCTCCTCTATCCCTGCCCATTGTGGACCTACAAGCAATTTCCTATACCACTTTCCTTAGTAGGAAATGTAGGCAAGTTGGGATATTTCAAAACAAAGCCACAATGGAAACAGAAGATGAGCCCAGGCTACCCAGACCTCAGCTCCCATCTGGAGTGCTAATATAAACAAACAGCTTGTATGGGTAAGTGACAAAAATTGTTGAGCCCTTTGAAAAAAAATGCTAACTACTGAAAGTATTCAGACACGGGAAAAGATATCTCTAAAATGCATTCTTTTCCCCTCTGAATTCACAATGCCCTCTTGGCAGCTATTTAAAAACTGGATTGTTCTGGTTTCTATGCTGGCTTTTGCTTTTATTGTGCAAAACATGATTCTTGGTTACAAAGATGGTAAACATAAAAAAGGGAAATGGTTGTTAATCCAGGTTAAGAATATATTTAGATTAATATGATTTAACTTGAACAAATGATTTGTGTATAAATGAAGATTAAACGAGTGCCAGTATCCAACAGGCATCCACCAATTTCTCTTTTTCTAGTTTTGGTTATACATGGTCAATTGCAGTTGAAAAATGCTAAATGGAAAATTCTAAATATTTATAAAATTTAATGTTTGAGTTATTGTCCTGAATACCATGAGTAAAATCTCTCGCTGTCCTGCGCCTGTCTGTCCGGGGACACGGGTCGTCCCTGTCCCTGCACCCAGCTCTCCGTGGCATCTATGCTGCCCGCCCAGTAGGCCCTCAGGAGCTCTCTGGTTTGTCTCATGGACTGTTGCACTGTCACAGTTCCTGGGCTCAGGGTACCCTTATGTTACCTGGTAATGGCCTTGCAGGGCAAGGGCAGTGGTACTGGCAATGCAGATGTGCCCAACATAATCCAGAAAGTACTTTCTACAGGGAAAAAGGTGAAAATGCTTCACTTTCAGAGGACAGAAAACAAACGGTGTGCTGAAGTACTCAGATGCACGGCAAGAAGAAATCTGTAAATCTGTATAATTGTGAAGTAAATCTGTGCCAGTGTTTCTGTGGTACTGCAGACTGCAGAAGTTAGAGCCCCAGCAGGCGCCCTTGCCTTGTCTCAGGTCACTGCAGGACAGAACCATGTGGGAGGTACAGTGCAGTCAGCTTTAGAAGGGGAGAGAAAGAGGGCGTTCTCACACCTTCATTCCAGTGTGTTGATGTGATTGTTCTGTTTTGTTACTAGTTAGTGCTACTTGTCTCTTACCACGCCTAATTTATAAATTAAACTTAGCTGGGCCCTGTGGCACAGGCCTGTTATCCCAGCACTCTGCTAGGCTGACGCAGGAGAACTGCAAATTTGAGGCCAACCTGGGCAATTTGGTAATTTAGTAAGACTGCCTCAAAATTTAAAACAAGTACATGCACGCGCGCATGCACACACACACACACACACACACACACACACACACACGTAGAAATGGGCTGTATATGTAGCTCAGGGTAAAGCCCTGGGCTCCATCTCCAGAACCATAAATAAATCAATAAAACAATTAAACTTTATCTCGGTATATATGTTTAAGAAAAAAGGAGTATAATATGGAGGGGTTTGATGCTATCTGTGGTCTCTGACATCCATGGAGTCTTATACTGTATTCCTCACAGATAAGAGAGGACTGCGGTAAACTCATTTTCCAAATCAATTTAGCGAGCTTAACGAGAAAGTAAAATTAATAAAACAGCCTTAATTGGAAGATCTACTGTGCGCCAGCCACAGTGGAACATAAACATGCAAACATGCACACACGGTTATGTATATGTTTGTGTTTATGCACATGTGCATATGCTTATGAATACATTGTTATGTTGAATACTCAAAACCACCTTCGCACACAGCAGTTATTTTCCTAATTTATAGCAAACGAACTTGAGATTCAGAAGTAGCTCACCTGTGTCCCTTAGCTAGGAAATAAGCCTGGATTTGATAGCCAGGGCTTCAGAGATCATTGTTTTTCCATTTTACCCCATTTTCTCAAGTGAGGGCTTTGATCTAAGGACATCTTGGGATCCCAGTGTTTATAAACTGTTAAATTTAACTTAAATAAATTACACACATTTTTTTCCAGCATTTTGAGCTGTCATTTCTTTATCTGTAAAGAGACAGATGAAAACATTTTCCTCGGGGTACTGTCGTCAGGATTAAATGAGATGTGGTACATGGAAATGCCTACAGAGTTTTTGGAGGACCATCAATTCCTACAACCTATTGGTTTGTAAAGTATATTAGTTTCACTTTTTCTAACTCCCTCTGGACTTTGAGATTTTTTTTTTTTTTGTTAAAGAAAAAAACATTCTTCCTATTACCTCAAAGAATTAAGTACTCATGACTGCTTTCTATTGTGTGAAAACACGTAGTGACAAATCTGAGACTTGATGGAGTACCGGATTGTAAAATCCTGGGTGAGACAAGCAGAATTAACCAACAGGTACAAGATCACAGGGCTTTACACACCCCAGGAGTTCAAAGCACCTTTCTCTTGTGGTTTGGATCTGAATATGCCCCCCCCCCACCCAAAAAATCTCATGTATTTGAATTTTATAGATTGTCTATGGAACCATGGGCTGTTGGGAAATGGGGCCTGTCTGGAGGGGTGAGGGGTGGATTATGGGAATGTAAATTGGTCATTATAGGCATGTAGTGGTGGCTTACCACACTTTCCATAACTGGATCCAGCAGGGTCTGATCACTTGGCTGAGACCTGTAAGGATATATAAGTTGTATGCTGTTGGAGGACAAGGGCTAGTCTCAACTAGTCTAAACTTGCCTTGCTGTTTGTGATGTGAGAAACTGCCTCCACCTCCGCTTCTGCCGTGTATTTCCACTGTTGCTGGCCACCCCTGAATGGTCTGTGACCTTCTGAAACTGTAAGCTAAAGTGAACCTTTCCGCCCCCCAAAATTTGTGGATTTGGGGTATTGAGTCACAGCAATGAAAAAGTAACTAAGATACTTTCTGTTACAATTAACTCCAGAAAAGTAAAAATAGCCCTCATCTTTGTCTTTCTCACAGTCTCAAGTTCTCCAGCTTGAGCTGGCTTTCCTCCAGGGCTCTGAGAGAGTTTTCTTGTGCGGCTCACCTTGAAGCCGGACACAGCTGATTGCAGTGGCTTTCCCATGCATCATGTCCCAATCCAGGCCTTCAGGGGACAGGCCTGTTCCATTACCCACTCTAGAAGGGCAGGGAATTTAATAAGGTTATCATATTTCCCTCTGTAAAATGACTTAAGAATACCCTTCTAAGAACAGTCATGTCAAATGTTGTTCCATTTAAAAATCAGTTGCTGAATAAGGAAAGTGGGACACGAGTCAGTGGACACTTAGTAGAACACAGGCCTTGATATGAAAACTGGCCCTCTCGGCCAGGCGCGGTACCCAGCTCAGTGAGGTAAGAAGTGGCATGGTACTGCCAGTTCCTGGGCTCCCTGGCGTAGGAGGACGTGGGCAGTGGGTCCCAGAAAAGCTTCTTGGCTTCCGTACATTCAGTGTATTGAAATATTTATTTACATAATTGTACGGTGACTCTTCTAAACTGCTTCCATATGCTAAACTCAGCCCTTTCTGCTGGAGTTGATTAATTAACCTTTCGGGGATCGTACAGAGCCAACGTTCCGGCTTCAGCTGCGCGTGGATCGCGCGCGGCAGTGTGCGTGCATGCTTTATGCCTGCGCTTTATTTCATTCCCTCCCACCCTCCCTTTTTTAATGAATGGAAAGCAGAAAATGAAAGGGCTGGTATTCGAGTCTGGAAGCTGACATCTCCTATGTGTAGTAGCCGGCCGGAGGATAGCTGAGAAAATGACGGGGATGAGTGGGCACGCGAGGAACAGCAAGGCGCGCGTGAGGAGGGCGAGTGCAATCCCGGAGGCGCAGTGTGCAAGTTGCCCCTGGAACCGAAAGCGTAATGAGGACTATGATCGTATTTTTAAAAATTATTTGCCCTCCTTGCCTACATCAGGTTAGCCTGCTCCTGACCTTTGCGATTAGCATTTCTGGTGTCCCTTCCGGAAAGCTTTGTTGGCCAGCGGAGGAGCTGCTGCAGGAAGGCGCAGGCGCCTTGGCTTCCAGGCTCTCCTGCGCACAGGAGGTTCCTCTCATTTCCAAAGCCCACACGGGTTTCCTCATTACTGAAGAGTGTGTTGCAGGCTATGAAATCAAATCTATATACAGCTGTATACGGTCTAGGACCCAGTTAGCTTCGAAATTGATTCTCTTCCTCTGCACAGTCCCGGCAATTGAAATAAGTTGAAGGACTTTTTTTTTCTAGTGCGGCCACCCACATTTAAGGTTCGGTGACCTAATGGACCTAACGTTTTCTGTTTAGAGCTCTCCCCGTTGGATGCCTGTAGCCTGTCGTCCTTCATGCTAGTTCTAGAGGCCTGAAACTCGGCTCACGGGCTCGATGTACTTGCTGCTTTGTGGCTGCTGTTGGGTTCCCAATCTCCTTCCTCCCCTTATTTCGTCTGCTCTTCCCAAAAGTGCTACGTGCTTTCATTTTCCATCATCACCATCACTATTTTTAATCACAGAATTCTAATGGCTGTTTCATTTTCTCTATTGTAATCCTAAGCGAATCCTAAACCGAAATGCAGAAAGCAAATGTTCATATTTCAGAAAGAAGTCCAACCCATTAGAAAAGGAAGAATCATGTCCCATATTTAAATTAATCGAAGTCAAACATCCTGTGGTTCAGAAAATGAAGAGGCTGTAGAACACTTTCTGATCCCAACTTTATATATTTTAACAATGCTGCTTGGACTTGTTTGCATTTCTATGCCACCTTACCCCATGACCAGACTCATTTATATTAATTTATGAAATGCTGGTAAGGGCCATTGAGTTAGGTAGCAGAATGTGCTTTTACATTGCAAACAGTAAGTTGCGTCAATAGAGTTTATACTTAAAAACACTTCCTGAGTGTTTCTTCAATTGATATGAGCGGAGCTCGTGACTTCTGTGTTGTGGATGAGAAAGTGAGGCACGGGAAGCTCAGGACGGATTCTGGTAGCAGAGGCAGTGTGTTTTCTCCAGAAATCCTAGAAGAAGTTTTTCTTGGGTTGAGAGGTAGGTCTTCCAAGTCCCAAGCGAAGGTTCATCACCTCCCAACCTGAGTCATTTGTGTTGCTCTTAGCTAGTTTGCAGCAGTGGTTGGCTGGCTGGTTTTAGGAAAACTAGACACATGATTAGAGGCTTAAAACTTCCAGCCCCACCTTTCTATCATAGCCCTCAATTCAGGGAGAAGAGTGGGGCTGAAAGTGGAAGTGTTCACCAATGGCACTGGTGATTTAATCAGTTCTGCCCATGCAGTGATGCTTCTATAAAAATATATAGAATTTGAAGAGCTTTGGCTGACAAGAACGTATCTACATGCCAGGAGAATGATGTTCCTCAACACCTTGGGACCAGAAACTCCTGTCACTGAGAACTTATCTGCATGTCTATTGATATTCTTTAAAACGTCCTTTGTGATTAATTGACAGCAGTGAAGTGTTTCTGTACACTCCTGAAGATGCCCTAGCAAATGACCAAACCTGAAGAAGGGACTGTGGGAGTCCTTGGCCAGTCAAACAAATAATCTTAGGCTCAATGTGTTGGCATCTGAAGAGATGGGTGCCCTATGTGACTGATCCTTGCCTTGTGAGATGTGACTTCAATAATGTTAGAATTGAGTGAAATTCTAAGTCACTCAGATGGCACCTGGTGTAATTTGGGAGGGTAAAGCCATCAACTCTAAGAAAAACAGAGGCACAAATTGTAAGAAACAAGCCACTGATTAAAATCACAACCTGGAAAGAGACTCTTGTAAGAAGACTTGAATGTGTGTTTTGGGGCTTTCCGGAACAGGTTTTAAAGGTCAAAACTGCAAGTAGGGAAGGAGAATTGTATCTTTTTTTGTCAAAAATTTAGATGGATGCAGGAAGAGTTGCAAACCATTTTGTAAAAAAGAGATTGGACAATTTAAAGGGGAGGAAGGAAAATCTGGAACAGAGAAATTTCTGAGAGTTAGGGGTGAGAGCACCCTGGTGGCTGGCTAGAGAGCTTCCATGTCCCCCTTTAATGAAGACCAAGCACTTGGCACACAAGCCACAGTATATAGAAGTTTTTTTTTTCCCCTGGTAGAGTTTCATATGTGCTAGTAAATACATATCCCCACACAGTCAAGATTTCTCTGAGGTAGATATAACTGAAATCTGATGTCTCGTGTCCTCTCTCCTAATACTCAGATGTGTCTCAATTTGTTTTGTTCCCTAATTTGTTCCACAAAACTCTACACATTCTGGTGACCAGAAATATTGATTGGGAGTGTGGAAAAAATAGCTTTGTTAGCTTTTTTTTGTATTATATAGAGGCAATAAAAACAAATGGTACACTGATACATAATGTAGCATGGCTGAGCCTTGGAAATAAATGAAAGAAGTCAGTCTCCAAACAATGCATACTTCAAATTGTATTTACTTGAGCTGTCCAAAGAAGGCAAATTTGTAAATCTGTAAGGCACGAAGGAGATTAGTGTGCACCTAAGGCAGTGATGGAATTGGGGACTTATTGTCAATGAACGGGAGTTTTATTGATAGAGTGATAGTAATGCTGTAAAGCAAGATTGGAGTTTAGTTACACAGTCTGTGTATACACTAAAACATGTAAAGAGAATGAATTTTATAGTATGTAAACTCAAAATTCATCTCTAGATCTTCCTTGCATTTTGAATGGAATTTTACCATGCTTAATTTTATAAAATTACACAGTAGTCATTTGGAAAGTATTAATTCACAGGGTTATGCAAATCTTCCAAATATTGACATATATTATTATACAATATGAAAACAAAACCTATTAATAACACTTTCAATCTCATTTAAAAATTCTTTAAATATTGGGAAATGCCAAGCATGATGATGAATTTAAGTTTTCCAAATTCTTATTTTCCCCTTGAAAGCTCAAATTTTATCACTACCAATAAATACCACCAATTGCTTTCCTAGAAACGACATTTTATTTGTTTTTGAGAAACTGTCTGTGAGATACCAATTCTGAACAACTGTGGTTTGTCTGTAGTTCACTCAAGGAAAAATAGTGTTTATGAAAAATGCATATTTTTCTGCTCCCAACCCAAATGATCACACATGTGGTTTTTTTTCTTGGTGGCAAATTATTCCTGTAAAGGCTGGAAGTCAATATTTTAGGCTTTGTGAGCTGCATGAGGTTTGTGTCACATGTCCTTTGTCCTTTTAACAACCTTTAAAAAATATAGAAAAAATAAAACTGCTCCCTCCAGCTGACCCCCTTCAAAAGAGAGAAATGATGTCTGCTAATTATTTTAAGTATCAATTTCGATTCATATGTTCTCTGAAAGTCTCAAGGAACCCACAGTAGTCTGCAGATCGCACTTTGAAGTCTGCTGGTGTAGAAGAGGAATGATTCTTGCTGTGTGACCTTAGATTTTCTAGTTGGGACCAACATACAAGTCAACCAGAGAGAAGTATACACATTTGTCTAATTTCTACATATACATGAAAACCCTCATTGAAGAAAAAGATAGAGAGCCAAAGAATCGTCCAGTTTGAATGTTTATGCAGTAGGCCCAGCAGGAGTGGCAGTGTGGAACGGTAACTCAGTACCCAGGTGGAGACAAGGGAAGGTGGGTTATTTTAACAAGAGCAGTTCGCACAGGTCAGCCTTGGCATCAGCTTCCTGTTTCTGGAGAGAAGAACATTTCTTTTTCCTCAATGGAGGAGTATCACCTTCCACCTGGACATTTCCCTCCAGCTCTCAGGAAGAAAGAGGTTTCTTGCAACTACTGTTTTCAAGTGCTTTTAGTTCACGATAATCGAGGTGCCAAATTATTGTACTTTGGTCTGCTGTGTCCCAAAACCCTGAATACCTTTTGCACTCCCTTCTTTAACATGCTGTCCCCCAGGAAGAAGGGGCATTAATTCTGGCATGAAGTGTGACTTCAGAGGAAACCTAAGTGAGTGTGATTGGATACACCCTTTGAAGCTCAGCATTTGCATACAAAGAATGGGAAAAATAACAGCACTCCTTCCTAGGGTTTGAAAACTAAGGGAGGTGTTAGGTCCTTAATGGAATGCTCAGGATTATAGCTGCTTTTTCTTCCTTTATTTCCTTATACAATTAATCAATTTCCTGTGTATTATTGATTATATGCAGGGAGAAAATATCCTATACCACATGGACTTGTGGATAGGTGGGCTTTCTGGCCTTAGGAGAGGCAAGGCAGGTCAATCACTTTGGGAGGATCATTTTTGAAGTTCTCAACCTTCTTTGTGTTCCTGATAAACCCTCTTAGAGTAGCACCTTGTAGACATGAGCTTGTCATCTTTATTGAGCTCTGAAGTCCTTGATGCATATATAGGATTACAAAGGAAGTTAATTGTATTAAAAAGCAGTTTTCAACTTTTTAAAAAAATGTGATATGCTTTGGTATTTAATGCATTAACATTAGCGTAGCAGACATTTGAAAAAGTGTTGAATAAAATGATACTTCAAGATATTAGTAACAAATAAAACCATAATAATTGCTGTGATTCCTGGGTGAGAAAGTTGCAGGGTCCACTGCTCTTTCTGCTGTTGTTTTCTTATCATCATAAATCAGGCATATGCTACATTTCAGTTAGAGGTTGATGAAAATAAGAGGTGTAATTTTCTTCTCCATCCGAGTTGATAGACCTCCCTGAATTCTACACACAAAACCCTACGGGGAGGGATGTAGGCCCCATGTAATAACCTTTTCTATATATTGTCCTCTTTATCATTTTCAGGTATTTAGAAAAGATGTGAAAGGCAAGAAAAGGAGATATTGGAGATTTGTCAATTGTCTGATGACTTTAGGAGAAGAGACAACTAGCCGGGTGTTAAAATCTGGGGTATGGTTATTGGATGCATCATTTATTTGCTTAATAAATGCTAGTTTCTCATCAAAATTTAAGCTCTGTTGACAGAGACTCAGGACTTGGGGAAGCTACAATAAACATAATTACAAATTATAAAGTTACAAATCCAAGCCTTTTCTGACTCTTCAAACAGTAACCTCTTACTCCGTGGGTAGTTTCCGCTTCAATCACAGACTGAATTATGCAAACTATACACATGAGTGATTTTAAAACTGAACTGAAATATAAACACGCATACTTGTGCACGTGCGCACACACACACCCCTTCACACAGACTAGAATCATAAGATAAACAAATGGTGTAACTTCCAGCACTCTGTTTGGCCTTAATTGATTTTTCTTACCCTACTGTGCATCTTAACATGTTCCAAGCTGAAGAAATCTACCAGCACTAATTCGATGCTGCAACTGTTTATGAGCCTCTTAATGGGCAAAGGGGGATTGATCTAATTTCTCACGATGGCTGGGGAGCATGTTAAGCGGTCTCTGATCGGTGTAGTGGGGTGATGGGGGACCAGTCATCCATGACCACTGGGTGTTAGGAGGACTTATTGTCTTTGCACTAGCTGGAAACCCTGATGGAAAGGGGAGGGTTCCTGTAGGGACTTTAGGCTTTGCTTAGTAATGAGAATGCCTCTTTGGAGGGTTAGTTTCCTTAGAAGGACAAGCAATAAAAGATTTTAGATGAACTCTGCACAATCCAGTTGAGCTTCTTTCTTGGAATAGAAAAGTCTGTTCTTCCACCCTCATCTTCAGGTTAAACTTGGAAGTGTTTAGGAGTGTTTCTAACGTTCATAGGCCCAAATTGTTAGGAAGGGAGAGAGTTGACATTTATCTGCTCAAACAAAAACAAGTAACTTCAGAGATCCACAAAGTTTACTTTGATTCAGAAGAAAACCTAGGGACTGGGGTTATAGCTCAGCAGGGAGAACAATTACCTAGCAAGCACAAGGCCCTGGGTTCAATTCCCCAGCATGGCATAAACTGAGCCTGTAATCTCAGTACTTGGGTGGCTGAAGCAGGAGGATTGGTGAATTCAAGTTCAGCTTGGGCTACATAGTGAGTTCAGGATCAGCCTGAACTACAGAGGGAGACACTGGCACTCACGCACACATACACAAAATCCATCTTCTGGTTGGGCATGATCTTGTTTGTACCTATTTGCCTTTGGTCAGTCAGCTGACGTCTTATGACCACCCTCCTCCTTTGCTAGTCCTGGCACCTGCCAGTTCAGTTCCACACTAGAGCTGCACATTTGCTTTGTGTTTCCTGGTCTCTCTGCTGAGGATCCATCTTTTCAAGGCATTTGACAACTCCTGCCTGGCGTCACTCCAGTGTCTGCATGTGGTGACCTCCTCTCACAGCTACTTCCTCCGCATAGAATAATGGCATCTTCACCCACTCGGGCCTGACCTGTCCCCTTCCCCTGTCTGACTTGTTTTCATATCACTCGGTGTTCAGAATATCAAATGTGTTTATTTCATTCTGATCAGCCATCTTGCTTTAGAAGATCACTTTTCTAAAGCAAAAACTTTACCTTCGTCAAACCCTGGTCCCTTCAGCACGCAAAAGCGCACCTTGGCATAGAGTCTGTGCTCAGTGACATGTGCTGCCTAAATGTGGGACTTAAACAGTCAGTAGGTGTTTTCATGGATAGTGCTCGATCACTTGATGTCAGACTTGAACTTCAAATCTTCTCTTATAACTAACAATGCTTTGGAACAAATAACTCAACCTCTCTCAACATCCATTTCCTTTATCTATAAAATAGACAATGTATGAATGGATGACTTGGGATCCAGAGGAAAGCATCAAGCAATTAAGAGTGATATGAGCTCTTTACCCCCCCACCCCCCAACAACACATACACTATTTTAGGAGAACAGTGCGAGAGCCTGAGAAGGTCTGACCAGGCTTACTTTTGCCACCGTCACATTGTAGTCTGGCTGCTGAGCAGTACCAAGCAGTCTATTGCTTTGATTGCATGTGAGGGCAAGATAGAGCAAACACAACTACAGTGTATCTGTACTTTTAGCAACTTTTGACAATCCCACCTTCCACTTGGGACGTCTGGCTGGTTTTTGTTGTTGTTGTTGTTGTTGTTGGTGGTGGTGGTGTTGTCATAATCTAATTAGTTTCAAAATTACTTTGTTTAAAAAAATTGTTGCTGTCACTTTTTATAGGAAATGGAAGATAGAAAAGTGAAGTGATTTATCCAAATCACATGGCCGGTGAAGGGCAGAGCCGGGACAATAGTTTGGATGTCGGTCTATCCCAATGTTTTATAGACAGTGTGTTAATTTGGAATCAGATAAGGTCTTGCCTCAGATACATTCTGTGTTATACCCACAAAACTCAAAGCTCCATCCAAACATCCAAAGCTCCAGTCACAATTTGCTACTGTGGCTTTAACAATGATTACATATAGACTGGGGAAATGCTTTCAATTATCTTATATCACCTTGGACATACTGCGGTTGGAGTCCAGCGCACACAGGCACCTCTTGGCTGTGCCACGTTTTCCACGCACGTAGTTGAAACAGAGACCCTCACGCTATGGGCTTGCTGGAAGGCCTTCAGGAATGACTTTGCTCCTTTTCAAGGGAAAGGGAAAGGCATACACATAGATATACAATACACTGCAAAGAAAATGGTCATCCATCACCTTTCCGAAATTGTACAAATTTCATTCATGAGGAGGCTATTCTTTAAAGGTGACATCATACCTGTTACATAGCAGTGTCATTTATTACAGAAATGAGTCCAGGCTCTCATGGGGTATCTGGGATTGATGTTTTCTCTTAAGAAGCATCATTCCAGATAGGCATATTTACAAACTTTCACTCAATTTTATACTTGCACAGTATAAAACTCCCCAACTCCCACAGATCATCATATTTGTTAGTGTATCTTTATCATCTTACACTTCAGTACTGTAGAGGTGTGACCAGCCATATTGCCAGTACCCAGGGGATGGTCTATTCTCTTTGTCCAATGAACATGCTATGGGACTAGGAGGATTCTTCATTCTGTCTGAGCGACAGCCCTGATGACTGTGGTTTTTTTTTTTTTTTTTTTTTTTTTTTTGACTGACTGGGGAGCTGGGAGTTGAAGCATCTGGTGCTTATGTACAAAACAAACATAAATAAGAAATCATGTACAGATGTGGCTCTAACAAATCCCCAGAAACAAGAAAAGAAGTAGCACCCACAAACGAAAGGAAAAATCAATACCAAGAGAGGAAGACAAAAAGAAACAGAATCCTCCAAAGACTATACTTCACAAGTTTAATTTCAGGTTCAACTATCAGACTAAAAGACAGCATCCTTGGCAATACCTGGGATTCCTGAAAGACAGTGAAAAATCCTCTGTGAAGACGCACTCAGACTTTCAGACTTTTTCCCTCTCTTCTTCCTCAAAGAGCCAGCAGAGACCTGAACCCAGAAAAATGGACACACGAAGAACAAAATGGAAGGACTGAACATCCTAACATCAATATTTATTATAATCTAAAGGTTATAGGTCTTTTGTATTCTGTTAAGCTCAAGTTCAGAAATGTGATCCATTTGGATATTCTTAACTCTAATAACTATAGAAATTGGCATATTTTTGGAGTTCTTCACCAAAGACATTTAGGTAGAAAAGTCTACCTCTTACTCTGATGTTAAAGGTATATATTTGCCCAGCAAAAGAAATATTCCAGTTAAAAAGAAATAAAACTCAACAAAATAATGAGAGATTGGAGATTTATGGTTCTGAAGGTGTTTTTGTTCTTTTTATCCTGTGTTTGTTTTGACCATGAAAACCCAGCCAAGCACATTTGGGGTAACTGAGTACCATTTACCCTCTGTGTTTACCCTCGGACTCAAGAGATGGTGGTGAATAAAAAAAAAAAAATCTCTCCAGATGAGTCATGGCATCTGTGTGCCACTGAGATGGGCACTGCCTCATGCCTTTCTTGTCTTTGGGGGACACCTTTTTGTAGACCACCGCTACAGTCCAGTCATTTTTCAAGCTGGTGAATGAGATAATTTGAGGAGAAACTTTATATTACAATAAGAACAATTATATTAAGTGGATCTCAGGGGACAGAATTAAGACCCATGAGTGGAAAGTAACTGGTTACTTAAATACTAACTCAGTTGTGTAGAACTATAAGTAAAGGTGGTATTCACAGGACGTTCCCTGTTATGAGAAGTTGAAAGATGAATGGGAATCTTGTCCTCCAACCTCATAATTTTACTCTGTGCCTGGAACATAGTAGGTGCTCAGCAGCCACTTGCTGAACTGTGATTAGGTGCTACTTAACAGCCAAGAGACTAAGTTGTTGCTTAGATCAATACTGAAGCTTCTGGAATCCTCAGATTCTATTTGTTTTTCCAATGTGAGTGATGTGATAATGGAATTAAGTTATTTATTAGGCATTTTTTTCATGTTTTGACTATTTCAAAAATTATTTTTCCTTCTAACATTTATTTAAAAACATGTATTTAGGAAGGAGTAATAAGTGTTTCATACTAGCCATCTAAAGCAGTTTCCCACAATCCCCTATTGACCTTGTTTCCCAGTGCCAGATTTAATTCACTGGTAGGTCTTGGGTGCCATCTTGGTATTAGTGTTTGCAGGTATCAGGGAGGAAGCTGAGAAAGCCATCCCCTGTCAGGTAACTCAGCTTTTGCTGTGGCTCAGCTTTGTGTGGCCACTTGTGTGACACAGTGAACTCTGGAATGTGCAATACCTGGCTTTAGCTGTTTCCAGGAAGTGCACTGTTACCCTAGAAGAAGCCATTGATCAGCAGCAGCTCAGAAAGAACTTGTATGTGTATTTCCATCAAATAATCGTGCTTAATAGACATGTGTTCTGTCTTCTCTTTAAGTATTTTTAATTTTGGTGAAATATTGCTCTAAGCGTGCTAAAATATAGTACAGAAAAGGTCCAGTGTCCAGTGTCCATTTGGGCCTGGATAGCTGGGCTGAGCCCAATTGCCCAGGTTGTGTTGTGTTGTGTTTTCATGGCATGGAAGATTGAGCAGGGAACGAGGTAAAGTCATCTTTGGATATAGGCAAAAATATAATGAGGCAGAGAAAAAGACAAGGAGGACTGAAGGAGGGGAGGGAGGTGGAGAGAGAAAAAATAGAGAAGAAAGGAGCAAGGGGAAGTTTTTGGTGTATCTGTTAATGGCAGAAGGACTGAAAGGGCAATCTTCATAGAAAGGAATATGAGAAATTTTAGGAGTGATTTGTTTGTTGCAATTCCATAGGAGTCAGGACAGAGTGAGAGATTTCACGGTACTGCCAGAGTGTTTATGTTTGAGATACGATGCTTTGCTCTGAATTTTTTTTCCTTAACTATTGCTCTTTAGGCCATTGTTCGGAAGGGTTTATGTTGGTCATTTATGAGTAACTGGGGTGGCCTAAGCACAGTGGAATGGCAAAGAAGGCCAACGCAACATGCCATACTTCAGTCCTAACTTTGTTAGGAGTAAGGAAGTCACACATAAATTCAGCGTGAATGTGAGGCACTTGAGACGTAAAGCAGACCACCAGGAATTATGCTAAGAATAACTTACAGGCAAACTCTGGGCTTTCAGCAGTAATCTTCGTAGAACTCTTCCATATACTTTGATCCCACACCACTGCCAGAGAGAACTGAAGGGGCACGTATCTGTGGAAGTGAGTGCAGGTTGTTATCTATACAGGAAGAAGTCTTTGATTTCTTTCCAAAACTACAGTGATTAAAAATTGTATATTTCCATACATTACTTCCACTTCCCAATGTGGGTAGCAGTTAACCAATAACATAGGTCCATTTGTGAGTAAAAGAGGGTGTAGTGACCAAGGGGGAAGGGTTCCTTGGTCTAGACTAGGGACCAAACTGGTCTGTTGAATAGTTTTGTGAATAGTTTCAAAGGCATCGTATTTTAAAAAGACATCCTTTATAGCTCTTTCCCACTACAATTTGGCAGAGCTGCACATTTATGACCAAAAACACGTGTTCTTCAAAAGCTTAAAATATTTACTATAATGCCCTTTATAGAAAATGCATGTCAACTTGACATAGACTGAATAATCATTCCTCATCTAAATTAAACAAACAAAACAAAACTTCCCAAGCTGTTCTTGCCTCTTGTCTGTCTGACCTACAGGTGCTTTTTCCTAGACATTTTCCTAAATTTTGATCATGAGTATGCCACCCCTCCTCCCAGTTCCTTTAGAGTCAGAGCCTGACTCCCAACATGATATCCCAGGCAACACGACTCTCCTAGCCAGTCCTCTCTTGTTCTGCTTCTCTTTGCCAATTCTCTATTATTCCAAATGGACTATGCTCCCTTTTCCTGACCCAGGCTCCTCGCTCAGTTCATTTTTCTAGGGCCTCATTTCCCCTTCCTTTCTCTTTTTTAAATTGTAGCACTCCTCGTTTGAATCCAAGTCCAGATTCAAACTCCTCAAGAACATTTTCTAGTCGGCCTTTTCTCAGTCGTGTTCCCGGGACACCTTTGCATATATGTGATGAATTTTTTGTCACTTATGACATTTGTTTATCATTTGCTGACTTACTTGTTTCTTCCACGTACAGATGAGAAGCTGTTTAAGTCTTGGACCTTCTTGTATTTGGCTCTCAGAGTTTCTGGCAAAGGGTGTGCCCTATCTGGGTTGGGAGTGCCGTCCTCTAGGCACATCCATGTGCATAGCTGTACAGAGGCCTAGAAGCTCTTCAGACTCTGTCCCGTGAGACTTCTCCTGAGTCTTCATGGTAGAAGTATTATTGAAATGTGGGCAGCTGTGTGGAAATGTGATTGGATGAAAAGGAACTGATGTAATGTCATTAGTCTGGGTGTGAAGACCCTGCAAGACCCTGTGTTCAGATTCTGTAACATTCCTTTCTCCCGGGTATAGGTCAAGATTCCTTCTCCAGTAAGAATCCTATCATCTACTATCAGACAAATTAGGTCAGAGGATTTTTTTTTTTTTAATGTCTAGCTCCAAGACAGAGAGGTAAGGGAAGATTAGAGTTTCTATGACCTGCCTTGGGGAAGAGAGATTTAGTTTCCCTTGGGCAGGGAGTTATGACCAATCTCTGTGGATGTAAAACAAGAGATACATTATACTATTACAAGGGCATAGTGCCTAAGAAGGGTCAGTGAGAGTGTCATTTCTACGTTTTCACAGGAAGTGCTAACAATGCAGTCACACTGAACCTCCTCCTGTGACCAGGAGTCTCATGTACCTTTGACTTAATATAGTGGGAAGAATCGTTCCTACTTTTACAGTCAGGATTGGAAACCAGCGCCTAAGGGAGAAAAAAAAAAAAAAAGCTCTGACAAGGAAATATTAAATCATTCAACTATCCAACACTTGATTCTGAGTCTTTCTTAAATTCTGCTATCAGCAGTGTTTTACCCTGCGGGCTGAGAGGGCTTCTCCCTTCCTAAACCCCTTAGTTAATAACAGCAGCAGAGGCAAATTGCTTTCCTTCTTTGGTCCTCAAACCAAGTTTGTTTAGCCCTTAAGCTACTGGGAGTATTTCTAGTAAGAGGAAAAGCTATGGCCATAGTAGCTGCGTGATGTGGTGACAGCTTCCCTGAGTCCCAGTTGATACAGACGTCATGTCATCAGTGGGATCCTTGGCAACCTCCTGCAAGAATCAATAATGGGGAATAATTCACTTGAGGGAAACAACGTGTGGTGCAGTGGGAAGACTCAGCCACAGGCTGCCATGGGAGCTCCAGATGTGACACGAGAGTGCTGGAGGTGAAAGGAGGGGAAGAAACAGTGAGTGAGGTTGCAGGGAAACACACTTACAAACATAGGTCCCTTGTTGAGGGAATGAAGTTGACTTCTGGTAGGATAAGGCAGAAGGATGACCAGTTCAAAACCAGCCTGGACACCTTAGTCAGACCCTGTCTCAAAAAAATAGAGTCCTGACTTCATGAACTGGAAAGATATAGTTACCAGTACCTTTAATTATTATAATGGCTACTCTGTTTCCACAGCTCTTGAAGGTTGTCTTCTGACATATTTGCTTAGGATGAAATTTGGAATACTTTCTTTCTATACAATTCAGACAGGTTAGTCTAGATCCAAGACGATATCTTGTCTTTGTTGAAACTTTTATGTGAAAATTAATATAAATTGTCTCTCTCTCTCTCTATATATAGACAATATATATATAGAGAGAATATATATATATATAGACAATATATATATATATATATATATATATATATATATATATATATACTGTTCTTCCCCATTTTAATGTGTATTGAATTCTTGAGGAATATTCTTAATGTACTCAATGCCTTTTCCTAGCCTGGGGAATGTTTTTGAAGATTTTCAATCAGTAGTTCCAAAGAAATATTTTTAATTTTTAAATTATTTTAAGTTTTTTTTAAGGTGGCTTTGTTGAGATGTAATTCACATATCACATAACTTGCTGACTTAAAGTAAGAAACTTTAGCTTTTCTGAAGACTTATCCTCATTTGAAACCCCCAGGTCAGGAACCTGGTCACATAGGGAAGGCAATTACGACCTGTCTAGCCAGCCCAGTTTATCCTTTAATTTTCCAACTTCAATTTTCTTGTTGGTCCTTTTCATTCTCCTCTTTGATGAAATGAATAATCAGGGCTATGAGGTCAGTGGGTACTAGGTAAGTCATTCTAAGCGTATGGGTTGTATTTTAAAAAGAAAAAGTATGTAACATTTGGTTACAACAGAGAACAAGAGAGTGAAAGGTGGGAGAGTGGGTAGGGGGAGAGAGAGAGAGAGAGAGAGAGAGAGAGAGAGAGAGAGAGAAGAATCTGCTCTACTGCAGCATGAAGTCATAGATAATTGTATGCAGCATTTTTTAAATGGCTAATTTAATAGATAAAACTTATGGAGCCCAAGCTTGTGCCAGGTACTTTATTGGCATTTTTCTTCCTTTACTTTCCAGCAGTCTTATGGAATAAGCATTATTTTCCACTCTGTAGCTGATAAAGCATGGAGAAGTTGAAGACTCTGCTCAGGTTGCCCCGCCCCTTAGAGGCAGCTCTGCATGAGCGCCCCCTGGAGGCTAATCTGCTCCTCTGCCTAGGGTCCCTCTGCCCCTCTTCCTTGCCCTACTGTGCACTGTGCCTTCATTACAACACAGTGACCAGAATCAGCACTCTTACTTTACCCTTAATATTAAAAAAAGAATTCCTCTTGCCATCCTTACTTAAAAAAAAAAAAAAAATCCTCTGTCCTCCTTAAAAAGAATTCTCAAAATTAACCAGGAAGCAATAAAATTACAAAAACAAACATCAATAATATTTTAAAACATACTGGGTATTTAGATACAGGTTAATACTTTCAATTTAAGCAACCCAATGATAATTTCAGCCCACATTCGCTTATGGTTTGGGAACCTTCAATGCTTGGCCTCAGATGCTCCTTAGCTGCAGAAGCCAGACTTAAAACTTTTTTCATTTGATGCTAAAAGGGCTTTTCACCCCTTCACAAAACCTCAAATTCAAACCCTCGTGGGCCCAGCACCAATGGGAGAGTGAGTGCAAGGCACAGTGTGGGCCTGGGAGACCAGGACTTCCCTACTCCCACCTCAGTAGGTGGCCTCTGCCCGCTGCTGAATGTGCACGCACACACGGAGGTGCTGATTTTTCCAGTATTTCAAGGGATTCCAGTGATCTGCATATCCAGGTCAAATGCCCTGATCTTTAAATGTCATCTACTATGTGACATATCGGAAAAGCACCCCAGGGAGCCTAGCCCCGCACATGTGCAAGCTCTGGAGTTCCACACCAGACCCTGTGACTTCCCCAATTCCCACCCCTCTCCTCTCAAGTTGTCAGATGACACTCTGACTTCTGATTCTAATTCTTCCCCTTTCTTCAGTCCCTCATTTCCCACTACTCTTCCCCTGTAAGCATCCTTTCTGCATTTTCCCAGGCTTCCTCCTCCCTGCACATACCTCCACCCAAGGAGCCAAGACCTTCTGTGATGTAATCACGGATGGCTATTTACAAAGCAGAGGGAAGTAATAGGAGGGGAGAGACTCTGTCCACAAGCAAGGAGCCCTCCATTCAAGTAGTCGATGTAGGGAAACAGAATTGGAAATGATTTTATTTCAATTAGGTTTTAATTAGCTTCTGTCTTGGAACTATCGGATCGGTTGCCGAGTAATTGAAAAAGCAACCCTATTTGCATCTGTTCCTCCTAAGAATAGCAATTGTGCAGCATCTGATCCATATTTTATTCAGAGGATGAGAAGGAGGAGGGACACTGGGTGGGGAAAGGGTTTCAGATTGAGTGATCACTGTCAACAGAGGTAGTGTTGGGTCAGGGTGGGGAACTCCAGGAGCAGTCCCTGGTAGCTTTGCCCTAATTTCACATGGAATTAATATGGAATGGTGGCGAGAAACATTTAATTAGCAGTCTGCACAAGCTTATTATGAACCTCTGACAACCCTAATGCAAGCATGTTGGAAAACTAGGGAAAGCAATATGGAGGCCAAGTGCTCAGCCCGAGAGGGCCCAGTGAGAGGTCATGGACAACAGCTGGTTCACTGGCTCTGGGTTCCTCATTGAAGTCCGCAGGGTCCCCTTCCACAGCCCTAGTCCTAGCCTTCTGTGTTTGCCCCTCTTCTGATCTCTGCTGAGACGAAGTGTCATACAGCCTGTGCGTGGGACTCAGACCTATGTCCCTCCTGATTTCCCAAGACAAATTTCTAGATTCCGATCACAGCTTTGTTAGATCTCTCCCTTCCTTTTCTTTACATGACAAGACAAACAGGACTTCTAAGGTTATGAAGTTGATGAAAACGCATTTCCCCATGGAACGCACAAGTGGATGGCTCCGAGTTTTCTCTTCGGGAAGATGTGGTGTTTGAGAGGCCAACCAATAGCTCCTGCCCCCGTGTCCCCTGGAGACCAATTTCCTGCTTGTGGGAAAGTGCACTGCAGAAAAATCTTTCAGCACAAATTTTTCTCCATTGATGTGTGTGGTTGGTAATGTCTTTGAATAAACTCGGGACAATTTTCTCCCTGACACAAATTAGCAATCATCCTTGACTGCGCTGTTTTGCTTTTCCTAGATGATGCTCAGGGCTTGTGGCTGGGTTACCTCTTCACATTCTTCTCTCAGGACCATGCGATGAATTTTCTGTTGTTTGTTTTGTGGTGTTGGAGATCAAATCCAGGGCCTTGTGCACGCCAGGCAGGTGCTTTATCACCCAGCTTCCCTCTTGCCCCCTCAGAAATTCTCTCATTTAAATGCCCATGCCTTTTGCTTAGATCCTTTCACAATGTCTGGCTCTTCTGCAGTGGTAATGCTTTAATGTTGTACATGATGCCATTATCAAAGGTCTGCTTCCTGAAGAGAAATTTAATCTAGCTGATTGCGATTGTGTTATCACATGCCTATAAAGTTACACTAACAATACTTCTGGCATATTATATAACAGAGCTATTAGCCCATTATCAGACTGTTAGCTGTGCTTCACACCTGCCATTCAGTGGGTGTTCTTCTGTAACATTATATATCATCTGCAAGCAGGAACTTTGCCATTTATTCAGACCAAAAATCAGCATGATGTTGGAGCTACTTTTCTTAATTGATCTATGTAATGTAGCAGTCTCCACCAATCCTTGCCCTCTTTACTCTAGTGCTTTAGTTTTACTTTATTTTCTAGGCTTATTGCTATTACAATTAATAATGTTATTGTTTATGAACTGCCTTGTTTTTCTTAACTATTAAAACCCTTGAGGGCAGGAAGCCCATTCTTATGGTCTAAAGTGCTTGGCTCATAGTAAGCTTTAACGAATACACGCTTAGTCACTCAAAAAAATGTGTGCTAGACACTAGCCACCTACCCAGAATGTCCTAGGCATGAAAATGCAATGACGAACAGGATATAAAAGGTTTCTTCCCTCAGTGGGTATATAGGTTGCTAAGGCAAAGTGAACAGTGTGCAGTGTGTGAATAAATAAACAGGAAATTCACAAGCAACTGTGACACAGCAGGTGTAAATCCTAGGGAGAGGCTTTAACAGGAACGAAGTGATAGTGACCTCATGTGGATCTTGAGGGCCTCTGGTCTTCAAGGGTGGGATCGGAAGGCCACGCCTTTCTGGAACACAGCCTGGCACCTCTGCCCAGGCTACAGGCTCCCTTTTGTCTTTTTTCTGGGTGTCTGTGTGTGCTTCCCTTTCAGCTAAGGGGTCCTCTCTGCTATGGAGTTTCCTGTTTCTTCTCCCTACGGAGAGATGTCTGTGGCCCCTTTGTGGTGCATACTTACCCTGCACACACACTGACATGTGACTGAGACTGAACTCCTTACCTTTTCTCTTGTGTCCATATATTTTCCTTGATCCCCACTGGCTGCCAAGCTTCTTGAGGGTAGGTATTATAAGGCTCCCCCCACCTGTCCTTTCACTTAGGATTTTGGACGGACACCAAGTTTGGATTTTCGGTTACTATTTGTTTAGATCGGTGGCTAGATTGCTTCATATTACAGTGGATAAATACATAAAAATAAAAAGTGAAAGACTGCTGAAAAATGTCTTCTTGTCCTAGAACATCATGATTTTTATTTAAAAGCTTCCATTTCTCCTTTTCTCCATTTCACAGGCTTCTACCCCCGTCCACTTACTTTGTTTTCTTGCGGCTTCTTTTATACTCAGATGTAAACTTGCTGGCAAAAACCAGTTGTCATCCAATGAATTTTGAAAGGACCTGGAGTCCTCTCCTGCTTTCCCCTGTCGCAGTACCGCCTCTTTCCCTCAACGCACACACAGCGCCACCTCTGGTTCTCTACCGAGCTCAAGATTTTCCTTACTCATTGATTTCCTGCTCAAGCTTAAATAAATTTCAAGTCTCATTCAGTCACGCTGCACACATCTCTACTTCTAGCTCTCAGTGGTTGAATTTATCTGTCCTTTGATGTCTGTATTAATATAGAACAAATATTAGCAGATAATGTATTGGTGGCCAAAAGATGAAAAGAAGTCTCACGCTAGTGTAATATTCATAAAACTCTTGATTTAAGCTGTCACAATCCAATGAGGCTAAATTTATCCTCAAACAGATGAAATAGCACCAGCAGTCCCCCTCAAAGTTATAATATTTTAATTATTGCCATTAAAATCTCATATGTGCACATCATATGCATCTTGAACTTCAGCGTCTTGAAACAGATATGTTATTTCTCTGAGACTCCTAAGGGGATAGAAGTCATCCGATGCTACCAGAGCCAGCTCATACTGTTCAAATAATTCTCGGCAGAACACTCAATCTGCTCTAATAGATAATCCTGAGTAGGCAGGGTGTTAGCTCTTTCAACACTGATGAGATTCTATACAGTGTTTCCCTTTGTGTATTTTTCACTATTTGGGAAAGGCCAACATAATATTTATCTGTGGATTAAACACCATGGATACAGGTATCAAGGCTTTTAGATGTATCTGCTTAGGTTCCTTGTCAAAACATGTAGGCAGTTTGTGTTTGTGTTGCTTAATTTTGCGTTTTGAAATACACCTGTTACTACCCACGGTGGCCCACAATCCAAAAGGAAGACACCTTTATGGGCACGACAGGATGCTGGGTTTAGGGACAAATTTCTTCCAGGTTCTACTTCCAAACCCAAGAGGATAGAAAGCATGAGGGAAAGCTGGATGAGGATGGGTGGTCTATGGAAAGGCCCACCTTATTTTTAATAAGAAGAAACAGGAAGGAGAGATAATGTGCTATATAACATTTTGGAGATCAGGTAGTATATGTATTAGTAAGGGTTTACGACAAGCACTGTACCTAGTTCCTCCATTTTTTAGTTATAATATTACTGAAATGGAGCAGGGTGGTTCTTGATAACGGCTGTATTCTTTAAGGACATCCTAATCTCCTTTGTGTTAGTCCTACGCTTGCTAGTGGCCTTCAGGCCTGGAATTGGTTTTCTAAGTCGATTTCTACCGGTAGAAGGGCATGCCAGATGCCACAAGCGTGAACTCTCATCTCTCAGGCCAGGGAGAGTCCTCGCTGGTAATGAATCTGCAGTCATGCTGGTTTATACATCTGCCGTCTGTCATTTAGGTGGGCGTGTGTCAATCCTCCCCAGCCTGACCGCTACTGTTGAGCTGACAAAATTGATTTCATGATTCTGACAGAGTGAAGGCTCTGGGTCTGGCAACGTGGTAGCCCTCTTCTTGCCCCCTCACAAAATGCTTCCACCCCAGGGACTCTGTCTGAAATGGCTAATTAACATCTCACAACAACTTCACTGCAGCACAGATCCAACCCCAAATTTGTCTTTTTAGTATTACTACTATTCACTAGTAACAGTGTTAAGGGTTAAATTCTATCCCTCCAAAGAGTGTGCGGAAGTGAAGTCCTTGCCTCTGTTCTCTGACCTTCTCTGGAAATGGTCTTATGTCACAATAAGATGAGGTCATTGGGAATGTTCTGATCCACTATGATTAGTGTCCTTAGAAAAAGAGGGAAAGTGGACACAGACCCTTGGACAGGGAATGAAGAAATAGACACAGAGATGACAGTCCATGAAAAAGAAGGCAGCGAGCAGAGTTATGTGGACACACACCAGAGAACTGGAAGATGTAAGGAAAGACCCTCTTCTGGGAAAGAGCCGGGAGGAAGGGAGCATGGTCCTGTCCACACCTTCCTTCAGACTTCTGGCCTCCAGCACTGTGACAATAAATCTCTGTTGTGACAATGCCCTTGGTTAATGGTTCTTTGTTACTGCAGCCCTTGGAAATAAGCACAGACAGTTATGGCTTTCAAATCAGACTCAGAGAGCCTGTGAGCTTTTCTCCCATGCATTTTCTCTCAGGAAGGAAAAAGTTAAGAGTTGAATCCCAAAGACTCTCAAGCCATTTTGGCTCTATCTCCTTTGACTTTCAGTGGTTTCTTCTCTTCCTTTGCCCATTTGTGAGGAAGGGTTATTGCTTATCAAGTGGATTAAAGTGAAACATCATGCAAATTCTCAGAAAAGGGAGCTTTGAGCCAGGACTTGATGACCTAGAAATGAAAAATAACAATTCATTAAATCTCATAAATTTTACTCAAAAAGAATGTCTAGAAGCAAGGCATCAATAGGTCAAGAGGTACCATTTCTTTCTTGTTCTAAGCCATTTATTGTGCCAGATGAAGAGATGTTTTTGCCCTTGCGTATTTCATTTATTTTTATGATTAGGGCCCTCTCCTTGAAACTATGGCTCCAACCTAAATGTTCTTACAAGCTGCCTTTAAATATTTAAAATGTCCTGCTCACAGCAAATTGTTAAAATTGTACATGAAAGGAGTAGGTATGAATCATTGTTCCCGAGATTATTTGTGTTTGAACTTTTATGAAAAGCATTAGCTATTTTGAAAATATGACTAATGCTACATTAAAGATATTGTGTGTGTGTGTGCGCGTGCGCGTGCATGCGTGTTTGTGTGTAGGACATCATTTTGGATGCCTGTACGTCATCCATGTGGGCTGAGTAGTTATTAGTAAGTGGAGAGTATGCATGTTTTGGTTGGAATAGAGTAAACTGACCTTAGGTGTTAATGCAGGGCAGGTCTTTTCCAATTAGGATTTGAAGCTTACGCTTTTATCTTTAAAGGCTGTTGGTTTGATCCTCTGTCCTTTTATTTTGGAGTGTTCATGCTGGAAGTTTAAATTAATATGATCATTTCCCAACCCCATCACAAGTAGGGAAAGTAGGGGGAGAGAACATGCAGTTAGAGACATAGTGCTTTTTGCAGAGACTGAAGGTCATAGAGTTAGAATTAAGGCATGTGACTGGGAATTCTGCGGCTACTGAGAGCTTGCAGCTAAAGGTCTTAGGTGTACAGTCACCCCTCCAGCCACCCCTCCAGCCAGAGTCAGCTCACTGCAAAGGTCCCTAGGAGAGGTAAGCACTGTGGGAAAAACTTGAGGCACATCTGCTCCTCCTTGAAGGGAGGGTAAGAGGCTGCTAGAAGCCAAGAGATGGCAGAAGTGAGAAAGGAACACGGAGGAAGTAGGCAGAAGGTGCACTTGGACCCACAAAACAATTGCTCTTTAATGCCCATATTCTGTGGAGCAATGCAAAAAGAAATGAGAATCTCCTCAAAAAAAAATGGCAACCAGATCTCTAGAGCCATGAGGTTGGTGGAGTGCTTTCTGCGCTGATACAAATTTGGTAGCCTAACTCTGAATTGAAGGGAGGAGAGGAGCGAAGGCGCAGTTGTGTGGGGAGTGCTGAGGGAGGGAGGGGGTCAGGAGACAAGGTCAAGCCCAGATGGACTCCAGTGGTCATTTCTAGCCCTGTTATCAGTTATGATGGATGGGTTCGGGGAGGCAGGAGGAAGAGTGTCTATTTAAAGATGGCAATTAAGAAAATATGTCTATGAGGAGGGAAAATGGCAGTGCCGGCTCTGGCTGTTGATGTGTCTGATGAAGCAAAACTGATTCACCTACAAACTGACACAGCTGCATTAATGTGGCTGAAAATAGCAGACCTCACGGGCTGAGTTAGAGCCGAGGTGGAGCGCGCCTTATCACCTGTGGACTTACGAATGTAGATTATTCTCCTTTGACTGAAAATCATCTCTACCTGGTCTCTTCCCAGAGTGTTGAATCATTGCCTTCCATTGTCTGCTAAGTGAGCATTTAAACACCAATCTGTTGTTTGGAGTTTGAACCTGTGTTCACTGGATGATATGAGGTATATTAACCTTATGCTGGTGAAATTTCCTCTTGTATTCTGTGTGGGTCTTTTTTTTTTTTAATGCCAAGTGTAATTGCGGTGATTTGCCCAATTGCTTTCATGTACATGCAGTGAGACAGGTTTATGATACCAGGATATACGAGTCAGTGAGCAAAATTAAGCCTTCATTATCAGAGTCTATGGCTGTAACTCAGTTCTCAGGGAAAAAAAAAGTGCAGGTGGGAGAAATTTGATGCTGAACTTAAAGAGACCTTGCCCCACACAGGCACATTCTAAATATATCCTATTGCATCAAAACTATTGAATGTACTTATGCTTCCTCTGCGTTTTCTTTCACCAATATTGCTGAATACCAGGATTATTCAGTGTAAAGAGCTGCATTCCCTTGTAGTTTTAAATTAAAACACATTTCCATTTTTAACTTTGAAGAAACCACCCAAGTATATTTCTTGTCTTTGGAAAGGTAAGACACATGCAGAATTTAAAAGAGAAGGTAGAGAGGCAGAATTCTTTAGGAAAAAAGCACTTACACACACACACACACACACACACACACACACACACACACACACACACACACACCTCTGCTTTTCTTTTCTTGAGTTATGTTCTGCAAAAGATTTTCCTTGGAAATCTCTTCGGATTCTCACCTTGATCCAGGTCCTCATGGGGTTGTCCATAATTGGCATTACGGTTTTGGGTTGTGATATTCTTGGAGAAGACAGCAGATACGAAGAAGCTGTCACTAGGTGAGAGCTGCGGAAGGGATCCTGGTGGACCAACAGTCTGAGATAGAAGGCTCCTGTGCGACAGCGACTCCGACTTTCAGATGCTTAATCTAGCCAAGGCCCCAACCTGTACTTCCCATCCTGCACCAGTCCCATGCTTACAAGCCAAAGCAGGGTGAGTCTGTTCAACTAGAGGACAGAGTCCAACACAGTGATCGGTGTATGAGGAAGGAAAGTTACGAATCACGTACTTACCATATGGGGGGATCTCAAAGCTCAGAGAAGTGGTGTAGTTCAAGTCTGATCCCCATAAGCAATTAAAAGAAACTCCAGATGCGCAGAAACCTTAAGGGCAGGTGATTAGAAAACATAATATAGGTTAAATTGATGAATAGGGAGGAGGAGCAGTGCATGAAGCCATAACACGTGCATATGAAAATGACAGGTTTGCAGGAATCTCCACTACAGATTCTGCTCAGCTGCTGAAACCTGAGGTCACGTACAACTTGACATCTGCTGTTTCGTTGTGCTATTACCAATGTTAATGTGAGAAATTTTCTTTCTCCACCTGTTTTCGATGGGTAGAAATCTGAATTAGCAATGATACAGAAGATAGAGTTGATATTAAAGGTATATTGTTAGTACATAGTAACGACAGACAGGCAGGGGCTCGTGATGTAAGGGTTCAAAGCAATTGCAAGAAAGACATGAGAAGATCACAATTTATGATATCCAATCCTAAAGCAGTTTATTTTTTAACCTAACAGGTTTGGAATCAAAGCAGATAAAAGCCAAAGAGCATTCTGTTGAATTCTGGGGGCAGGGGCGAGCTGGGTGGCTGTTCCTGAGCCTCTGTTGGACAGTAGGTTGAGAAGCATGGTCTTTTGCTCATAACTCTTTGGCCTATTTTTTTCTTTCCCTTCAGAGATGAATCAGAAGAGAGGCCAGAGGCTCTCCTTAAACTCGACCTGGACATGGTGGCTACTTGGTGACTTTCTAGCCTGGTGCCTGTCATGGACTGGGTCGGCTCTGTCCTTCCATCATTCTCTTGTGGCTCCTTCACTTACACTCACTCCCACCTTCACAGTAACCATTCGCAGTGTGTTCAAATGCTCATTGCATTTTGTGTGCCTTTTTCCGAACCTTACCAGAAAAATGCCTTTCATGAAGTCATTGTCGCTTGACATCTGTTTACCCACTTCTCAAATATAATAATAGTCTGTCTCTCCCAGGGTTGCAGTGTGGACTAAATGAGTTAATTCTTATGAGGCATTTAACACATGATAGGCACTCAGTAAATCCTAGCTACCATTATGTTTCATTTCCATTTGAGTTATAGCAGTATGACGGCCATGTTGGATTAGTTTGGCCCCTTCAGAGATGGAAGACAAACTGTCCTCATTCTTCTGATTCTACACTATCTCGATGTAACTGTTCTGAACAAAGCATGTGGGTTTTGAAGTTGGGTAATCTGTAATTTATTGTTATCTTTATCATCCTCCTCCTCCTCTTCCTCCTTTTCCTCCTCCTCCTCTGCCGCTGCCACTGCCTTCTTCTTCTTCTTCTTCTTCTTCTTCTTCTTCTTCTTCTTCTTCTTCTTCTTCTTCTTCTTCTTCTTCTTCTTCCTCCTCCTCCTCCTCTTCCTCTTCTTCTTCTTTGTCTAGAGATTGAAGCCAGGGCCTTCACCCTGAACTAACATGCACAATCAGGCTGGCTATAAACTTGTGATACCCCTGTCTCAACATCGCAGACTATTAGGATTAATGGCATATACAACAGTGCTTGACTGTAATCTGGCTTTTAAATGTCAATTGTTCTAATTTACTATTTGTATTATTTGAAAAAAGCTTTTTGTTACTGTTTAGCTCTAAACTGTCTTCCAAAAGTCTCATGTTCAGAAGTGTGGCTTCTGGAAGGCAACTTGCTTGTCGGGGGCTCGGTACGCAATAGTGGGCTAACCCACCCAAGTGTTTGTAGCTAAAGTTACTGAAAGGAGTTTGGCCTTGTTGAAGGTGGTGTGTCACTGGGAGCAAGACCTGGCGGGTATAGTCTTATCCTCCTTTTTTTCATTTCTCTCTTTCTCCCTGCTTCCTGGCGGCTGTGGAGTGAGGAGTTTTCTCTCACCATGCCTTTCCACCATGTCATTTTTGCCTTGGAATGGCCCCCAATCATGAACTAAACTCCTTGAAATCATGAACCAAAATGAACTTTTCCTTTGAGTTGTGTGTATCCAAGTGTCTGGTTTTGTTTTGGTTTTGCTTTTGTTTATCTGCCAAGTTGCCTGGATTCTTTATGTAGTCTGAATATTAACCCCTTCGTTAGATGCAGTTTATGAATATCTTCTCTTCTGTAGGTTGGCTGTTCACCCAGATGGTTTTACATCTGCTTATTGTATAGAAACTTTTTAGTTTGATGTAATTTATATGTTCATTTCTGTTGTTGTTGGGTTTTTTTTTTTTTTTTGGCCTATGTTTTGGGGGCCTTATTGAAAAACTTGTCTTCAGATTAATGTTATATAGCGTTTCTCATATGTTGTCTTCAAATCCTTTTGTCATTTGGAGTCCTGCATTTAAATCTTTAATCCATACCTTTGTTTTCCATATATGGTAAGGGATAAAGGACATCACTTTTTCTGCATTTGGGTACCCAGTGTCCTAAGCACCATTTGTTGAAAAGGTTGTATTTCTTTCATTGTGTATTCTTGGCTTTTTGTCAAACATTAGTTGTTTCTAAATACATGGATTTCTTTCTATGTTCTCTTTTGTGGTCTATCAATCTGTGCTTTTATTTTTATGCCAGTACCATGCTGCTTCTGTTACTGTAGCTTTGTAGTGTATTTTGAGGAGAAGTATAGTGATCATCACCTTCAGTGTTGTTTCTTTTGCCTAACATTGCTGTAGCTATTTAGAGTCTTTTGTGATTTCACACAAATTTTAAAATTTATTTTTTCTATTTCTATGAATAATGTCAGGTAGTATTAATAGAAATTGCTGGAAAAGAGAGATATAAGTTAAGCTAGGCATGGTGGCACGTATATGTAATCCCAGAACTTGGGTGATGAAAGCAGGAGGATTGCCATGAGTTCGAGGCCAGCCTGGGCTACGTGTTGAGCTCAGGACCAGCCTGTACTACACGGCAGACTGTGTCTCAAAAAAACCCAAAAAGTTGTAAGTGAAGTTTTGTCAATCTTGGCTCAAGAAGTCTTCCTGTTACAAAGATATATTAAAGGGGTTGTCTTGTAGTATTGACATTTTAACACTAGAAATTCTTCCAACCTATCAGCATGCAATATCTTTTCATTTGTTTGAGTTTTCTTCAATTATTTTCACCAATCTTTTAAAGTTTTTGGCATACAAACCTCTTCTCTCCCTTGCTTAGTATATTGCAGAGTATTTTATGTTCTACTTTAAGTTTTATCTATTTTCTTTTTTTCTAATAGTTTATTTGGGTACAGAAATACCACTATTTCTTATATTTAGAGTCTGTATCCTGGAGCTCTCCTTAATTTGCTTTTTAGTTTTAACAGTTTTGTAATACACAATTTAGGAACTTTTATGAGCACTCATGTTTCACCTAAGGACAACGATGCATTCTTTGAGAAATGCACTAGGCAGCACTGTTGTTCAGACATCAGAGTGTGTGCAGCAGATTGAGGTGGTGTAACCCACTGAGTACCGAGGCTCACCGTGCAGGCTGGTGCTTCTCAGTGCAAGCCTGTAGCACATGTACTTAAAACTTCAATCAACTGTGAGACAGTGGCAAGTGTTTGGGAAGCGAGACATGTCTAGGTATAGAAGATAATTTACTAAAAAAAATACAGTATAAAGGTAAGAAATACAAGATATACCTTTACAGGGCACAGGATTATACAGTACACTAGTCTACACTGCATTTATAGCGAGTATTTTTTCTTTTCTCAACAATATATTAACTTTAGTTTACTATAACTTTCTACTTTAGTCACTCTTCACTTTTTTTTTTTTCAACTTTTGACTCCTTTGTGTTAACACTTAGTTTAAAATACCAGCACACTTTTGTGGTAGAAACATACTTTCCTTTTTTTATAAACATGTTTCTGTTTTAAATTTGTGTGAACTTTTTTTTTGTTAAAGACGAAGACACAAACACCCACATCAGCACAGGCCTGTCCAGGGATGGTGGCCGGCGTCGCTGCTCCTTCCTCCTGCCTCACCCCGCCAGGCATCCTTCAGGGATAGCAGCACACCTGGGCTGTCACCTCCAGTGAAACAAGGGTTTTCTCTGGAATCCCTTGGAAGGACCTGCCTCTGGTGGCTTTAGAGTTACTTTCATTTCTTATTAAGAGGAGCACATGCTAAAATAAGAAATAGTATCCTTATTCCATTGTCTTAACAATATTCTTGTCCTTTTAAATGTATAAACCAGTAATATTTATTATCATTATAAGGTGTATGTATTGTACACAAGTGTATCGATACACTTTTGTATGGCTGGCAGTACAGTCGGTTTGCATATATCAGCATCCCCACGGACATATGAATAATGTATTGGAGCCTCAACCTTGTGATGGCTACTGTGCCACCAGGGCAGCGGGAAATCTTCCGTCCAGTACAGTCCTATGGGACCACCACTCTTTACAAGTTTGCAGACCTTGTTGACCAAAATGCCACTGTGTGGTATATGACTGCCAGAGATCACACGGTCTACAACCAGAGACAAGGAGTGTAGTGATTCATTTTAACTTGTAATTTTCTAATGGAGTAGTATATTCAACGTTTTTCTTATGTTGGTCTGATACCTCTCTCTCCTCTCTTTCTCTTTATCATATATATCTTTGCCATTGCTTCCTTCCAGTCTGTGATATGTCTTCTCATTCTAATGATGATTCATAGAATTATTTTTTTAAAGAGGCAATTTTCCTTTCTTAAGAAGACTCAAAAAAGACAAGAAAACTTCTGATCTCAAATCAGAACTAATGAATGAACAGGGGATGTAGTAGCTCTGCGTGAAGGTCCCAGGTTTGATCTCCAGTACAACACACACACACACACACACACACACACACACACACACACACACACACACACACTCTCTCACTCTCTCATACAAAAAGGGTAGAGAGTGGATACTTGGAGACTTACTGCTCATTCTGCTTTTAATTACTTATATTTTTTTCACTCTGATTTTACCTACGTATCTTCCTTGGGAGCTTGTGATCTCTTGAGCAGTGGAACCTGGTAAAGGCAATTTGTAGATATGGAAAGTATCCAGATATGGGCTCCTACAGATGAGTCTCTTCCTCAGCCCTGCCACAATTAGGGCAAGGATATCAACAAATACCACCCTCTCCGTGGCTGCCAACCCCTTACCTATTACCGAGACTTAGAAAAAAATCAAGTTTGAAAAAGAGATCAAGAGAATTATGTCCTAATTAGAATGGTAGCTGCTTCATCACTGAAGCAGCTGAGTTCATTTTGGACTGACCTTGCCATGCTGTGTAAAGTAGGCTTCTATATTGCAGAAACATGTCTGGACAAACAGCAGGGGGAGGGGGGCACATGGCTGCTGGATGTGCCTGCAAAGGCAAACAGAGATTCCTTTTTTTATTCTTCCATCCTGCTTTGCATTTCCTGTCTGTCTTTGCCATTTACGAGGGCTCTTTTACTTACCCATGTTCAAAGGAAGCTGTCAGGATTCTGCTCAGCCTTGCATACTGAAAGTTTAGAAGATAAAAAACACTTCCTGGCATGAAATGCACCATGAAATGTGTTTGAAAATAAAGTTGTTAATGACAATTGTCATCAAAAAGTTGCCCTCTCAAATGCATTTTTCATAGTTGCCAAGCCAACAGGAGCTTGTTTGGTATTGAAATTCCAGACGGTTGGCTAACTGTGTGACAGACAAGATTTCTTAATGTGTACACACACACACATGCAAGTACCCTGTGCATACGGTCACCTATATCCATACAGTGCATATAGTCACTGTATCCACACACAGCTCATAGACAGACAGGACATACATTCCATGCGCTGGCTCTAAGCCACATCTTTAGGCCCTGAATACTTATGGACACTTCTGTCCTTCTGAGAGAAGACAAAAACAAAACCAAAACTTCATTTGTTTTTATTTATTGCTTGAGATGGGGTCTCTCTGTGAAGCCCAGGCTGGTCCTAAACTCACTATGGAGCCCATGCTGGCCTAGGATTCACAGAAATCCTCCTGCCTCAGCCTCCTTAGTGCGAGGATTACAAATGTGCAACACCATGCCTGGCTTCTGTGGAGCTAGGGAATTGAACTCAGGTGCTTAGCACTTGACTTAGCACTTGCTAGGCATTCCACCAGCCCCATAAAACAAAATGTTAGTAGACCAGGAAGTTGTGGGTTTAGATATAGACAAAGAGAAAATCACAACGAAGTGAAAGCACACGTGCGCGTGCACACACACACACACACACACACACACACACACACACACACACACACACAGAGCAAGAGCAGCTGACTGGGAGGTAACCTCAGAGGTCCATGGACACATTCCTTGGCAGGGCCTATATGACTCCTAGCCCAACATATATCCCTTTCTCTGCATACACTTTTTTAGTACATTTTGTTAAACTAACAGAAAATTCATCAATTAATAATGCATTTAGATTAATAAGTTTCCTTTGGGAAGGCTAAAGGGCTAAGAGTTGTGCACACATTGTTACAAGTTTATTTAATTAGAGTTGTTTCCTCTGCACACTCTCTGTGCTAGACCCACTGAAATCATCCCTATTGCAGGAAGAAGAGGGGAGCTGCCATTTATGAAATGATATTTTGTGGCAGGCCAGTAGTATAATAAACTTTAGGTAATTAACCTTACCAAAGGGATTTCAAAGAAAGCAACTATTACTACTCTATTTCACTCTGGAGAAGATGGAAAACAGGCGTTTCTAAACTTGTTCAATGTCAATCACCTTATCAAATGGAGGAGGTGGGACTTAAGAGAAACTCTGTTCTCATTAAGCAGAGATTGATGGCAGGAAGGATAAAGGAGGTGTGACTTTTTTTTTCAATGTGGGCTCTGGAAGTTCTTCAATCACTAGGTATCTAGAGGCCCATGTATAATCAGGAAGTTAGATTAGGTATTTCAAGCATTAATTTGGTAACTAAATACCCCTTGAATTAGATTATATACCTGGTAGTTGTCAAATTGTTGGAGACTTGGGGATGGCTAAAAAAGCAGGTGACATGCATGGGATCATGATTTATAAAAGAAAGTCAAATAGTAACCTAGTATATGCTGCAGTCACTGTTTTTCAAGAGTTGCCTGAAACTTTGAGTAGTCCTGAACCCTATATATACCATAGTCTTTACTACAATACATATCTATGATAAAGTTTAGTTTATAAATTAATCATAGCACAAAATTAACAAAAATAACTTATAAAAACAGAAGCAACGCTCAGTGGCACAGGCCAACAATCCCAGCACTCTGGTAGGCTGAGGTAGGAAGATCACAAGTTTGAGCCCAGCCTAAGCGACTTAGTAATATAGTGAGACCCTGTCTCAAAGCTAAAAGAGATATAGCTCAGTGTGAAGGCCTGAGCTTGATCTCCAGTACCAGAACGAGAAGACCAGTTATAACAAAACACTGTAATAAAAGTCATGATGTCTTTCTCAAAATAGCCATTACATTTTGCCCCTTTACTTAGAAAAAGCATTTCTAGCTTCTGTGTGCCTTATCCGAGTTGCCAGCATCATTCTTCTTGCTCTTTGAGGCAGTACTAAGTACAATAAGAATTATGTGACCACAGCACGTGACCCATGATGGCTGCCTGCGTCACCCAAGGGGCAGCTTCCTGACTCTGAGCAGGAAGTGAGAACATTGCAACAGGGGGTGACGCACATTCCATGTGGGATGGAGGACAGTGCAGGATTTCATCCTGCTGCGCACATGGCACATACCTGAAAGGTGACAGTTGTTTACATGTTCCTGGAATTTTCTGTTTAATAGTTTTAGGTCAGGGTTAACTGAAGAGAACTAATGTAGAGACAGTGAAATGACAGGTAACAGTGCTGTGGCTTGGACCTGGGGTGCTCCCTCAGAGCCGCATGTGTTTGAAAGGTGATTGGGTCATGGTGTTATCAAAATCAGTGATTCAACCCAATGATGATTTTATGTGCTGCTAAAAAGTGGGGCTGCTCAGGAGAGGGGCATCACTGGGACGTGATCTGGAAGGGAAGGACACTGGGGTGTGTCCTCCTTTCTGTCTCTGTCCTTTGCTCTTCCTTCTTCTCTCTCTCATTCTGTGTCCTGGCCACCATGGAATGGACAACTTTTCTCCAGCTATGCCCTCTGCCATGCTGTTCTGCAATGCCCCTGGGCCATGGACTTCTGCCATGGCCATCTACCTAGGCATGGACTGAGACCCCCTAAATGGGTGAGCTAAAATAAACCTTTCCTCCCTTAAGTTGTGGGAGTCAGGTATTATGTCTCAACAGTAAGAAGTATATAAGGCAAGGGAAAACTATTATAAATAATTTAAAAAGATAATAACCAGTAAGATAAAGGCAGTGAAGAATGTGAAATTAACAACGTGGCAGAGACTAGCATAGTATAGGTGGAATACCTTTTATAATTATAATTAGAGAGGCCTTCTTTGTTCAGAGAACTCAAAGAGCGGGATATTTCCCTGCACATGGAAGGGACTTCCAGACACAGGGAGGAGAAGGTGCAAAGGCATTAGGAGGTAGAATGAACCAAAGGCCAGCATGAATGGAGCACAGTGAATAAAGAATGAGACTTTACACTTGAAACATGTTAGATTTTTTTTTTCATAATTGAAATTTAAAATTACTGAATAAAAATTCTAGAAAGAAAATGCTCTCTGATTTTTATTTTATTTTCCCCCATTTTATTGATATGTATAAGTGCAAAATTTAAGATTTGCAATGAAGTCGAGCATTTTGTGCACCTGTGTATCTTGTCAGGGTGACAAGGACTTTCCCTCTCTCCTTTTGTCCCTACCCACCCCGCCCTCCCTCCCCATCCTACCCGCCTGTTTCACTTTGTTTTTCGTTTTAAGTTCCGGGATATAGTTGCGATCTGGGTCTCTGATTTTTAGAAAGGAGCCTGTTGGCTGAGGGTTGGATGGACAGTGCGACCAGTAGTTCTTAGTTTACACTGTCCGGTGCCACTTGAGATTGACTTGGCTCAGGAAGAGTAGCAGCAGGGATGGAAGAAGATTCTAGACAAACGCTGGTGTCATAATGGATAGAGACAATGGATTGTGTGTGAAAAATTTTTAAAAAAATGAAAAAAGAAAGTCAAGGTTAATGATTAAGTTGTAGTATGAAACACCTAAGTGGCAGCTGCGTTCAGTGTGGAGATGAAAGCTCAAGAAAGAAGAAGAGCATTTTGGGAGGAGGAGGAAGGATGGGTGCGAGAGTATGGTTTTATTAAAATAGCTGGAATGAGGCAATCTAGCAAGCATTTGGGCTGAGACTTAAACTGAGGAGACCCCAGCATATAGAATGTTTGCTGGTGGTATTGAGCAATATTAATGAGGGAAAGAAACAAGTAGAGAAGACCTTTAGGATCTAGTCCTGGGGCACTTGAACAGTTACAGAGATGGCCACCAGCAGGGGGCGAGGCCATGAAGGGCATGGCGTAGGACTGGCCAGTAAGGTGGCGGGCAAAAGAAGACAGTGCAGGTCCCTAAAACACCAGGAGGAGGGGCATAGCTGTCTGAGTGGAATGCTGCTCGTGGGTGATGGAGCCCACCCTTCCCACACAGGGGCCATTGCTGCCTGATTGCAGGAGCCACTACAAGGCAGGGTATAGTTGGGTGAGAGGCAGATGGGGCACACTCAAGAGAAAAGGGATGGATGGTAAGTGGAGACAGAGAACATATAGAGTTCTTCTGTGACATTTTGCTGTGAGACAGACAAAGGGAAGGCGTGTTAACTAGAGAAAGCTGTGAACTCAAGGGAAAGCTTTTGCATGTGTTATTTTCTATACAAATTGAAGTACCAACTATTTAAATATTAATGTCATGGATCCACAGAGAAGTGTATTTTTGACAACTGGTGAGTGGAGGCAGTGACCGATGTGGTGGAGCCTTAGCAGGCACACAAGAGCTTTGAGGTGTAGGGCCCCAGGACGGTGTGGCCAATAATAGTGAGAGAGACACATTATCTCTTTTAAGGAGTGGAGGGAGGTGGAGTGGGCTAGAGGAATGGCACAGCCGTTAAAGCACTTGCCTAGCAAGGCCAAGGCCCTGAATTCAATTCTCCAACACTCTAAAAGGCAGGCTTGGTGTCGCACACCTCTAATCCCAGCACTTGAGAGGCTGAGGCAGGAGAGTTGCTGTGAGTCCAAGGCCAGCCTGAGCTTCATAGTGAGTTCAGGATCAGCTTAGGTTACAGCATAAGAGCCTGTTTTAAACAAACAAACAAACAAATAAAAAATACAAGTGGAGAGAAGGGATACAGGGCAGGTACTGATAGTTTCCTAAACTCGTTGGTCAGAAGAGGTAGTCCTGGTATGGGTCTTTGGATTCTTGTGAGCTTTTGAAATGAGGTTCTACTGAGAGTGGAGGTGGGGGAGACAGACCACAGTGAGGTATGACGGGGTCTGAGGGACCACTGGGGGAAGCAGTAGGAGGAGAGCATGAAGGCATGGTTGGACCTGGAACGAATGCCCCTCCAGACCCTCACATATTTAGGATTAGTTGGATCAAGTGGATTCGTCCATTGCATTCATGTGCTGGTTGGAAGGGGCGGATCCGTGGAGGCGCGGCTCTCTTTCCCGCTGTGGCGCCTTGAGCAGCTGCCCTCCACCCGCCATTGCCAGCAGACCGTGAGGAAGCCACTGAAACCTGGGCCAAAATGAGCTGCTCCCTCCCTGAATCCATGGGTGCTGGGGATTGGGCTTCAGCAGGGAGATGGTGGCTCAAGACCATGAGCCAACAAGTACACACATTAGCAGTCTAGTAAGATGATCGGGCAGAGGTGGGTGCCCATTAAGTCTTCAAAGTAAGGCTAGGTACTCTCTTGAAATAATTGGCATGAGATATAGTCTATGAAGAAATACATTCGGAGATTAAAAGCTGACTTACTACTGACATATATTGTAGTATAGTCATCATGCATATTCATTAAGTGCACTTTGCATGCATTATTTCATTTAATCTTTACAACTTCATGAGGCAGATACTATTACAGTCTTCATTTACAAATGAGGTAATTGAAGTTTGGAGAAGGGAAGTAAGCTACAGAAAGTCCCACAGCTAGTGAATTAGTTAAAAAGGGAAGAAACCAATCTGTTTAATGATCAAAACCTGTGACCTCACATGGCTGAATTGAGTTCCTCTTTAGAGTGCACCTGGGCCATGGTGGGAACATATACCTGTGATCCTTTATGTGATTAAAAGTCTCAGCTGTGTACCACAAGTAATGATATGGAACAAAAAAGACTTGTTTTTTGTTTTGTTTTTGTTTTGTCTGCTTTCCTATGCCATCTATGAGCTGGGGGCCCTTCAGAATAAGGCAGGAGGACAGCCGCAGCATTCCTAGGAGCAGATCTGGGATTGCCTGTGAGGGTGCACACGTACGCTACTGCATACTCACTGTCTTGTCATCCCCCACCGACAGAAGCCTTCCTTTGCCTTTCTCCCTGGGGTTGTTTCACAGCTGCACAGGCTTCTAATTCCTCAGGAGATCGTCATAGGTCTGCCTGATGTGGATGTTATACATTGGTAGACGTTTTCCATTATTTACAAATAATGTGGACGCAATGTGGAACCACATTTTTTTCCTGAAGAGATGTGGGAGAATGGATGTCCCACGTGGAGGTGGGGGCAAAGGGGGCAGGTGGGAGTCTCTTTGAGATCACGAAGGTCTGTGAGTAGGCTCCTTGGCTCACATCAGAACAAGATTCTGTGTTTCGTCTGTGGCGTGTTCACTCTAGCGGAGTCCCAGAGAGTTATGCAAATCATTGTGATGGCGGCGTACCTAATCACCAGGCTTACTGGCCCGAGGACAGAAAGTAAGCAAGAGAAGGCAAATAAGAGAAGAGCCTGCATTTGTTTACTCAGTGTTTTAATAATTGGCTGATTATGTTCCATTTTTATTTGGTTTCACTGGCAATCAGATAGAGAGCTGTAATACCCACTCACACCTTGTAATTACCATTAATTTCTTCCCTTTGCTCTGCGCAGTCAGGACAAGGTTGGCAGGGAAGCCATGGGAGATGGAATCAGACTGGAGGACGATGCATATGCATGAGGCAAGACCAGCCAAGGCTCAGCGGAGATGTTTGGTGGGGAGGGGAGGAAAGGAAGAAGGCTGAAAGATGGAAAGAGGGAGAAAAAAATACCTTGAATTGGAGACAAAGGCAAATGGAGGAAAGTGTTGAAGTCAGCACAACAGCCCTGCTAGCTTAATTACCATAATGATGTAAAATAGTCCAATCAGCAATCTGGGGCTAATCTTTCATGTATTACAGGTCTCTCCTTCGTAGAGCTTCACAGCTTAAATGCATTTTTAATGAAGATGTTTGAGGCAAGCAGATAATTTCCAGTCTTTCCAGGAGGGAATCAGAGCACATTAAATGGGCTGTTCCTCTTCCCCGTAGCTGTCCAAAGTTCATGCTTTGTCTGGCACGTGGGAGCCAATCATCTCCCAGAATGGGTGGCTCTGCTCTCTACCCCGTCTCCCAGGGGAAGCTGGGCAATGCACCTAGAGGACTGACATCCAGGGAGAGCTGTGGGTGGTTCCAAGGAGCATCTGTTCTGTCTTATCCTACGACTAAGGGACTTGTGGATCTCCTTGTACCAGGGACGAGGAGACAGGAATCCAAGGGTCTCCCCTGGCCACATGCTGTCTCAGCTAGCCGAAAAGCTCAGCTTCACTGGGCCTGTGCCATCCTAAAGGTACAGATACCACTGGGAATGCATTGCAAGCACTCACCTATGACCCTGTCCGTGTGCTGCAACAGGCCAGGGAGCGTCCTCCCTGAAGCTCTGTCCCACCTCTCTCATCAAGGAAAGCTTTTCTTAAGGTCCTCATGCCCAGTGGTTCATCACTGACAATATGTTTAGTGATGTGCAGATCTGTTGGTTGAACAAGTGCTGTCTTCGAGTTCAATGTTTAACGCTGTAGGGCCAAAAAAAATTGAACATATAGAGTAGTACCTAAGTAGGACCCCTCTAAAGGCCTGGTTGACAGGAGGAAGTGAATGGAAAGAAAGCATAATCTATAGATAATATGGCCTGGAAAGGCGAAAATGAGCTCAAAATATTTTGTTAGTTTATAATGTTGGAGTTTAATTGGGCACTGGGAATTGAACCCAGGGCCTTTGCACTGAGCTACAACTCTAGACCTTTATTTTTTATTTTAAAATAGAGTCTTGCTGAGTCATCAAGTTGCCCAGAGTGAACTGAACTTGTGATTCTCTTGCCTCAGCCCTTCAGGACGCTAAGATCACTGGCATGTACCACTGTTCCTGGCCATTTAGTTGTTCTGTTACTCCGTCCTGTTGCTGAAATATGACATAACTGTTTTGATGCATATAGTAAATTCACCAATATCTGGAAACCCTGTCTTTGCCTCTCTAATTCTTCCCACTGAGTTCACCCAGTGGCACAGGTCTTCTTAGAGGATTAGTATAAGGCAAAAGAACTTTTAGAAAGTGATGATTTTTTTTCCAAAATAATTTAACATACCCACACACATGTGCATACACCTAATATTAACTCAGTGTTTTATGTAACGTCCTTCCAGGTATTTGTGAGACACCAGTCACTGCACAGGTGGTGACTGGCAATCTAATCAGGTTTAACCTCAAGTAACTACCTTCAGAAATCCTCCTTCTTTTTCCTTCTTTGATGATTGGCTGGTTCTGATACCTTATAATAATAGGGTATCTGGGCTTGGAGGTGAAGACAGGCTCTTCTGGGCCTACGAGCAATGGCTCTACCAACCATGGACCTCTAATCACTCAATGTTGCAAGACAACATTTTAGCCTACTCTTAATTTTCTGTATTTAATCCTTTATTTCATTCTTTTACTTACTTGTTCATTGTAATTGTGCTGTGTTCAGACTGTTTGTAATTCTTTTCAGAGGGAGAATGTAGACAGGGGATCTCTGGGATAAGAGGAAGAATATTACACTCCAGGAAACTTCCAGAAGCTGAAGATTAGGTTGACGCACAGTGAAGGAAATCTTTGCATGCTCTTCCTCTTGATCATAATGGGCAGCATTACAGCTCCCAGTTACAAACATACTTTGTTTAGTGAGTTGCTTGGTTAACTATTTAAAAATCAAAATGGACTCCTGGTCAAGATGGCAGCCAAGTAACAGAGCTGCACAATATCTCCCCATGGACCCACTTAAAAGTTGAGATTATAGTCAGAAACTGCCTTTTCAATGTACCCAGGAAAGGAAGGAGCTCCTCAACAATTGAAAGGATGCCACGGGAAGGTCAGAAACCCCGAAAACACATCAGAAATGATAAAAATCAAAATATATTTAAAATAACTTACTGATAATCTGCCTTATTATATTTTTGACAAAAGTATAGGTGATTTAAAAAAGAGAAGTGAAACCAACTCATTTTGCAAATCAGAAATACTTGTATCATATTTCACATATATGTATGTTGTACCTTACCAAAAGTGAAAGACTACTATAGACTGGTTGGTAATATTAGGGTGTAGAATAACTCATATTTTTCCTACGCAGCTCTTCAATGTGGTTACACACTATGGGGCTGTGTGACCATTTTCTGATTCAATGTCTGACTGTCATAAGACGACGGCAGTGGTTCCCAAGACTGACATGAGAAAGAGGCTCACTTGGTCATGTCCTAGAAAAAGCCCTCTTAGGACTAGTCAGCATGAGGTTTGGGGAAGGTTAATTAGATGTACATTTAAAGCACATATTCAAAGACAGAGGATGGCGCTCTGGAGCTTGACATATTTATCATCTTTTTAGAAGGGGTGAAAATCTGTGAATTTGTGAAGAAAGTTGGAGTTGGTCCCACCCACAAGTAAAAAGAGATTGGCTCGATTTCCATTATCCTACCCAGTGAAGAGAGTGAGCTAAAATATTTTGTCCCAGAATACTTTAATCAAATCTGCTTAATATCAGGTCCTTGACTTTATCACATAAAAAGTTAATTTACCGAATTACATATCCTCAAGGGGTCTTGGGATGTCCTTATATGTATGTATAATAATAATAATAAGGGAATTTGTATTTTATTGTGTATGGGGATAAACCAAGGGATAATCTGGTGTGGCTTTGATTGAGGCCTGGAGTTGTAGTGTTCTTAAAAATAAACTTTTTAAAATTACCATTTTCTTTGTCTCCATTCTACTTATCTTTATTCTAACCTATCTTCTCTATCAGCCACTTTTAAATCCATCAGTTGGATTAATGATCTGTAACAGTACATCTCTCAGCTCTGGAATCGCCATGCAATTCTCTTTCAACAGATTCAAATGCTGAGTTAAGTTTCTCTTTTCATTTACTCATCCTTACCAAAGCATCACAGTTATTCAAGTATTTGTATGCTAACTCCACTACAGATGCTGCCTGTACCTGATGCCATCTTTCCCTCTCAGTCCTTAGCCATGTTTCCTTCTCTGTAGTGACCC